>JAJMJJ010000274.1:0-24175 GCA_030568955.1 Geotrichum siamense (nom. inval.) | reverse complement strand
TTTATTTATTTATTTATTTATTTATTTATTTATTTATTTTATTTTATTTTATTTTATTTTATTTTATTTTATTTTACTTTATTTTATTTTATTTTTCTTTTTTTTTTCTATGATAGTTATGTGAGTTTAAGTAATTTTATGTATTTTTTTGTGTTGAGAATTCTGAAAAATAAATGTGTTAATATAAAAGTAAAATCTTCGGATTAGCTCATTTTGATCTCTGTTGGAAAACTTACCCCGGTTCCCATTTCTTGAAGTAATCACCTTCTGATATTCGTTTGAAAATATCTATAGCAAGATAGTTGTTTTTTGAGAGATATTAAGCTTATTAAGCTCTCCCAAATCTGGAAGCTTTCTCTTATCATGTAAATATATCTGCCGATGGTTTTTGACCTGGCTAGTAGACCCTCTGGCCTTGAGAAAAATAAGGATTAAAAGATTTTGTCAGGACTATCTTCCAATTTGCAGTAGAATTTATGTCAAAATCGTAACATGTTGGAACATTGGTATATTAGATGAGATATGGCTCCAGTTCCAGCACTACAGTGAGAACAATTCTTCTCTTTTTAACCTGAACGTAAATTGGGAGACATCTGGAAGGGTGAGGGGATTGTTGTAGCTTCGTAGCCAGCTTTGAAAAAATTCTATTAGAATATCCGATGCTCAGAAATCATTACGAGTAAGGATAGAGCTTTTCACATCCTCTTCCAGATATCAGCTCCTATTTCGACATCAAAGGATGAGCTAGTTAACATCGGAATTTGCAAGATCTTGTCCTTACACAATCCTTCAGAGACTCTCTTGAAAGATGACGGAACTAATTTTTCACTAGGTCCATCCCCCATTGGATGCTTTGGACGTATAATAATGTTGATACTGGGTCGCAAAGACGCTACAAATAATAAAGGTCGCTTACTTTTGTCGGGAGTTACCTGTAACAAGCAATTTGCTGCTTGAATTATGAAGGAATCAAAGAATTTTCTGAAGAAAGTCTTGATTATAGGGTCGACTAAGTTCATTGTGCCTACATTAGCAGAATGGCAAGGCAGAATACCTTCATGATAGACAGGAAAGGCCATATCCCTAGCGAAAGAAGGAGTCACCAGGAAACTATATAAAAATTTTGCTCTTGTACCTTGTAATATCCTGTCTATGTCCTACAATCCGAAACCACCAAACTTCTTTAAGGGGATCATTTTTTTTTTCACAATCAGATATCTCTTCTCCTTTAAAACCAAATAGCAGGACCTGTTTTATCGCAGAAAAAGGCTCAGAGATTGGGAACATGTCATCAGAATACAATAGGAGGGAGAAGATTCGGAGGGTGATGTTTTCTATTATCTGAGAGTTGTATTCTTGTTAAATGCATATACTCTACGTCATATATTATAAAATCATGGCGGGGCTATGGGGAAAACCAGAAACCAGATGTACCATGGTAGGTATGATATAGTAAGGATATTAGGGCAGGGCACTGTAATAAAATGTATGGATTTTGGATGGAAAATGTCAAAATAAATGTGCTTCATTCCAGCTTCAAACCAGGGACTGGAATTTGCCACATCCGTACAGGCCGGCAATGGGACGTTGAAACCTGAATGTAATACCACTGTACCATATGGCAGGATATTTGCATATACCCTACCTAGGTACCTACCTAGGTACCTATGTAGGTAAGTACTTAGGATATATATATATATATTTTTTTTTACGACAAAGTATTATTATTGTATTCAGAACTAAATTATCGGTATAGGTATGTGTTTACATAGTGTGTATGTATGCACATACTATAGTATTTACAATTTTCTGTAATTAATCAGAGATACTTTATGGAGAATTCTAAAGTTCGCTTTTAGAAATCAGTCAATTAACAGTCCTGGAATTGCAGTTTATGAAGCAATACTGAAATACTTGAGGTTTGAATTTGGTCAAAACTGGGAAACTGTTACTTTCATTGATAGGATATTACATATGACGTACATTACAGCACTTGAGGGTAGGTACATACGAAGCATATACCGGAACTTGGATGTTCAATGTTTATACCATGTAAATACTCTGCATGTACATACATGTACAATATGCTGTATGTCTTTCTACAAGTCACAAGTCTTATATTTTTGATTGAAATACACCTTTTAGAGACTTTCATTTTGTGACAAAGAAGGGTCTTTTCCTCCAAAAGGAAGTTTGTACTCAAACACACAACACACTCTGCAAGTTGATTGTGTATATCGTTATCACTGTTGTTATCGTCATCATCCCACCTGCATACATATTTAAGTTTTTCTCTTAGTCAATTGACCTGTAAATGGTACAAGTCGTAGCACTATTACAGCAGGAGGAGCAGTAAAACAAGAACGACCTAGAATCTCACTAAACCCTTGCCCTTTTGTTACAGATTAGAGCGATACAAACAATTGTCTGACCATCATCAGTTTCACTCGTTTCCCAAAATCACTACATACGCCTATAAATCTTTCTCCCTACCCACTCAAATATATTTCCCTCTTTTTTTATTCTCTTCATTTCTTCCTATTCTATCTAGCTTTTTTTTATTTCTCGTTATTGCATAGGATTTTGCCTTTTTCATCATGTCTAGTCCTACACTGGTTAAGACTCTTTCTTGCTTTTCAGTGGTCACGGCTGATCCTGAACTATTCAAAAAAACTATTGATTTCTACGAACAGTTTGGCTTCCATCGAGTGCACAACTTTGATCATTCACATCCTGAAACTTCATATGAAATTACAAGTCATTCATCTCACACTTTAGAGTCTATCGAGGAAGCTTGGCTCAATGCCCCTCCTGCAATTGATGAAACTCTTACCGATGCCTCGCCGAATAAGGGCTTGTCAGTCAAAATTCGTTTAACTTCAACAGGACCTTCTGCTGAAGATTCCAAATCAAGAATTAAAAAGTTTCTTTCGGAGGAAGGTTTGGATTGGAGAGCAATTGCTTCTTCCATTGTTTTCCAAACTGAAGACTTGGAATCAGTGCTGATTACCCTTGAAAAGTACAAACTGTTGGAAGATGCTACTCCCTACATTCAACCAAGACCTACTTCGGTTTCTCCAATCGAAGTTTTTGGTTTAGATCCACTCGGAAATGTTCTTGGTTTCACTACCCGCGATAATCCCTTTTCTGTAAAAACTACTGAATTCATCTCAACCAGAAATAAGGAGTTAAACACTTCTGGAACAAATTCTGGTTATACCTCAAGAGGTTCTCCTGCATCTCCAGGTTTGGGTGCTGCCTTGACTGGTAAGAGAATAGCTGTAATGACAAGTGGTGGTGATGCTCCTGGTATGAATGCTGCAGTTCGTGCTGTAGTAAGAGCTGCTATTTACAGAGGATGCGAAGCTTTTGCAATCAGGGAAGGTTATGAAGGTTTACTTAGAGGTGGTGATTATATTAAAGAAATGAATTGGGAAGATGTTCGTGGTTATTTGGCTATTGGTGGTACAAACATTGGTACCGCTAGATGTATGGGATTTAAGGAACGCTCTGGTAGAAGAACTGCTGCTAAGAACATGATTTTAAACGGTATTGATGCTTTGATTGTCTGTGGTGGTGATGGTTCATTGACTGGTGCAGACAAGTTCCGTGAAGAATGGCCCTCTCTTTTAAAAGAATTGATTGAATTGGGAGAACTCACTGAGGAGCAAGTGAAACCTCATGAACATCTTGATATTTGTGGTCTTGTTGGTTCAATCGATAATGATATGGCTAGTACCAATATTACTATTGGTGCCTACTCTTCACTGGAGAGAATTTGTGAAGCAGTCGATTATATTGATGCTACTGCTCAGTCTCATTCCAGAGCATTTGTTATTGAAGTCATGGGTCGTCACTGTGGTTGGCTCGCTCTTATGGCTGGTTTGGCTACTGGTGCCGACTATATTTTCATTCCTGAACGACCTCCCACCCCAGATGAATGGCATGCCCGCATGTGCAAGGTTGTTTCTCGTCATAGAGCTAACGGTAAAAGAAAAACTATTGTTATTGTTGCAGAAGGTGCTATTAACACAAATCTTGAACCAATCACTGCTATGCAAGTTAAAGATGTTCTTGTTGGTTTAGGACTCGATACTCGTATTACCACTCTTGGTCATGTTCAACGTGGTGGTAGCGCTGTTGCGTTCGATAGATATTTGGCTACCGTGCAAGGTGTTGATGCTGTTGATGCTGTCCTTTCTGCCACTCCTGATACTCCTTCTCCAATGATTGGTATTATTGAGAATAAGATTGTCAGAAGAAACCTTGTTGAAGCAGTTGCAGCAACGCAGGAAGTTGCAAAAGCAATCCATAACAAGAACTTTGATCGTGCCATGTCGCTCAGAGATACTGAATTTGCTGAACATTACAATAACTTCTTGACTATTAATTATGCAGATCGTGAAACAGCCAAGAAGCCAGCTGAGAAGCCCTTAAATATTGCTATTATTAATATTGGCGCACCTGCGGGTGGTATGAACTCGGCTATGAGAGCTGTTGCAGCTTTCTGTTTTTCACGTGGTCATCAGCCTTATGCTATTCATAATGGTTGGACTGGACTTGCACGACATGAATCCGTCAGACCTATGGACTGGTTAGAAGTTGAACAATGGATGATTAGAGGTGGATGTGAGATTGGTACAAATCGTAATCTACCTGATACTGATATTGGTATGATTGCATACTACTTCCAAAAATATCAATTTGATGGACTTATCCTTGTTGGTGGATTTGAAGCCTTTGTGTCATTACAACAATTGGAAGATGCTAGAGAATCATACCCTGCATTCAAAATTCCTATGGTCTGTATTCCAGCTACTATTTCCAACAATGTCCCAGGAACTGAATATTCGTTAGGTTCAGACACTTGTTTAAATGCTTTAGTTACATACTGTGATGCTATCAAGCAGTCAGCTTCAGCCTCACGTCGCCGTGTTTTTGTAGTTGAAGTTCAAGGTGGCAATTCAGGATACGTTGCCGCATATGCAGGTTTGGTTACAGGAGCTTCAGCAGTTTACCTACCTGAAGATGGAATTTCATTAAGACAGCTTGAAGCTGATATTGAGAATTTGAAGGAAGCATTTGAAAAAGATGGTGGAATGAACCGTGCAGGTAAGCTTATTTTAAGAAACGAGAAATCCTCTAGTACGTTGTCGACTGAAATTATTGCCAATATTATTCGTGACGAAGCTAAGGGTCGATTTGATGCACGTACTGCAATCCCTGGTCATGTTCAACAAGGTGGTAACCCATCTCCTATGGATCGTGTCCGAGCCACTCGATTTGCAATCCGAGCCTGTGAATTCATTGAAGAACAAATCCAACTCTACGCCGAACGTAGAGAAAGGAGCAAAGCCACCCTTACTATGAGTGAAAAATTGGAACTCCAAAATGAAGAACGAAAATCAGCAGCTGTTTTAGGTGTCCGATCATCCAAATTGGTGTTTTCACCAGTTGATCAGCTTTGGTGTTATGAAACTAAACATGCAGAAAGAAGACCAAAGAAGGATCATTGGAAACAAATGGCTATGTCTGCTGACAGATTGGTAGGCCGTATTAAAGTCGATTAGTCCTTGTGTGTGTGTATGTAATTCATGTATGCATGTGTATGTAGGTAGTTTATAAAAGAAAGGACTTAATTGAATTACTTTTTCTATTATTTTTGGAATTTTATTGTTATTTTTTTTTTTACGTGAAACCTACCAAATATGGAAATTTACGACTCGTTTGTGATTTTAGAAAATATATATGCTCCATTGGTAGGTTGTCACTCAAAGTAAACAAAAAAAAGTATGATTGATATTACTTAATTTAGACAGCAATCAACCAGAGGTTTAAAGAAAAAAATTTTTCAATTATGGAGAGCCACCATTTTAAAATATGGAGAGAGAGAGAAAAAATGTGTACCAGACAACATTTAACACATTAAACACTAATATCATTGTGTACATATATATATTACCTATCAGGTACTAATTATACATTACTCATTTTAAATTATTACCTTACTTGCATTCAATTCATTACACTATGTCGTTTTCTCATCTCATTATTTTTTTTCTTCTTCATTCTGTTTACCATGATACCCAATAATCTGAGGATCATATATCAACCAAATCACAATATATATATTTTTTTTCTTTCGTTAATGCACAAAAACATTGTTCATAGTGCGCAACCATTTAATTCTGACCAACATAAAAATCTATTCTTGTGCATTTATCATTTCCTCAAATAGTCTATCAGTATCTTTCAAAATATCCTCAATATTTTGAGATTCAATAGGAAGTTCCAAAGAGGATGCTGCATCAGCAGAGGTATTGCTCATATTAGGATCATATGACCTTGGAATCCAATCAAGATGACTAAAATCTTGCTTAGTAGGATTTGCCAAATTCTCACCGTAATACACAGGTTCAAAATCATCGTGTGTTATTCCTCTTAGATCATAGTCGCTCCAGTGAGTTCTAGGATATGGTATGGGTTCATTTTTTAACCAATTAAGTTCTTCAAACTCAGATGCTCTTTCATAAGGACCTACATTATATTTTGCAAAAATGTTTGAAAAAGAAAAATCAAAATGAGTAACTGGGGTACATCTAACATAGAAAGGAGTTGATAAATCACTCTCATCATTAAACCATCCAAAATAAAAGCCAGGATTTCTTTGTCTTGACTGGTATTCATTCCACAAAAAATTAATATGTTCATAATTATCAAAACTGTTGGAATTTCCTGAAAATGATCTATTATCTGTTGTTGTACTTGGCTTGTGAGAGTATACCATAGAAGAGCATGTGCGTGGTCTTTCTGGGAAACACGAATTTTGCATTGGAAAATAAGGTGCGTGATCCGTAGTATGTAATGAACGTCTTGTACGCGACATATGTTTACATTTCGGTGCAGGTTTTAAGGATGAAGAGTTGTATTTCTGCGACACAGAAGAAACCTCCTCTTTCATCAAAGTTGGATACCTTCTACTTGACTTCCGTGATCTTATTAGTTCCAGCAACTTTTTATTAATATCATTAGTAGACAACCCATGTTGGGACATTCTGCTGCTCTTTTTCTTAGTCTCATAGTCTGCTATGGATTGTGATGAAGAAACTGAATCTGAATTTTCCTTGTTTTCAGAGAAAATGGAGTACGTTTTGCTTTCGTCAACAGTTGTGGGAGTTTCTAATTGCTGTTGGTAAACTTGGTAATCATTTTCACCTTCTTGAGATGCTTTCTCTCTACTTGGAGCTGTCAAAATCGCAGTATATTCACTGTTGGCTTTAGGTGAGTTCCTGGCATTAACAGTTGGCCTTTGTTCAACTGTATTAGGTTGCTGGCTAGTCATCATAACAAAATTTATATGTGATAATACTCCAAAGAAACCAAAATAAAACGCAACGAACAATAACAAAACCTATTACAAAAAAACCAACACTTCAACTGTGTGATTTGCAGAAAAATAATGAACTATTTAGACAAAGAGGAGAAAAGAAGAAGAAGAAGGAGGAATGATCCAGTTTATAAATTGGTACAAAAATTTAAGTGGGGAACTTCCAATGTAAATATGTGATATTTTTTCTTTTTAGTTAATTGCGGAGTATAAAAAAATCTCTTTTTCAGA
Organism: Geotrichum siamense (nom. inval.); assembly: GCA_030568955.1. NCBI lineage: Eukaryota > Fungi > Ascomycota > Dipodascomycetes > Dipodascales > Dipodascaceae > Geotrichum > Geotrichum siamense (nom. inval.). The sequence goes on along the minus strand of JAJMJJ010000274.1, from coordinate 16,557 downwards.
GGTTGAAATGAACGAAAATTGCCACGTATATTTTCTAGAAGAACGATGTGAATAAAAAGAAAAAACTGTTACCAAAGGTGAAAGTAAAAATTAAGAAAAAGAAAAGGCTAAGGAATAAAGTTTAATCGAGATAATAAAAAGAAATGGGAAAAAAAAAGAAAAGTCTTTTTTTCTACTATATTCAAGTAGGGTCTAGCAGTATATATCATTTCATGTACTCATGTAAATATGGATTACTACCATGTTGTTTCTATTCACATATAATCATTGCTCGTAATCGCTTCTGGCAAATTTAACTGCGGAGCAAGATGTTGGTCCCAAGAAAGATCACAAAACAATGATAGAAAGAGAATAAACAGATTAAGGAAATTGGAGCAAGAGAGAAAAAATCACACTATTGATCAGTGAATTAGAGAATCCTTGAAGAATACAGAAACCTTCAAAACTTATTCACCAAAGAAATAAATCAAAATACCCAGTTTCAAAATCATATTGGTGCTATTACTGATCCGTCCACTAATTTAAACCCCCTACTTCTTGGTAATAGCAAATAAAAGGAAGGAAACAACACCATTTCACTATGTAAATAAGCGGTAGTGGTGAGTTCCTCAGATAATAATCGTATGCAAATAACAAACCAGACTCATAGAATTAGTGCCAATTTGAAATCACGACATCTAGAAGTAATATTGTATAATGTTGGTTTGCCTTTAGCAAACACTAATCATATCATCCTATTTTTCTCTCGTTAAAACGACATTGTTCTTCAATATTCATTAACCGCATGGACAGGACAACTGCCAACACCTTTCCTCTTGAACCAAGCAGATATGCATCTATCATGATATATACACAAACATTCTAACCTTACCACAACTTCACCAGCAACAAAGTTTTCAAAGCAAATCGGGCATTCCCCTAACCCTTGACATTCCTGTTCTGAGATCTTATACTTGATCATTCTATTAACCCTATGTTGTTGATTAACATCACCAGAAAATTCAGCCTCTTTAAGACACTGCTCTATATGTTTCTCCCTTTCAACTTCAGGCATGTCATTTTCAAAATGCCGCGTGCAAATTGGACAGCTATTGGCTTCATCATAATAATTCTGTAAATATGATTGAGACCCGTGACTAGGAATATTGATGCTATTGTGTCGATAAGAATTGGAAGGAACGATGGAATTGGCTTCTTGAAAGATTTCTGAGTTTTGAATTTCCGCAAGACAATCATCGCAAACTCGATGGGAATATATTTCGTTGGAGGTTGGTCGAGGTTGACCTGGAGGAAGAACGACAGCTGAAGGGGGAATTTTACATTTCGATAATGAGCAGGCTGCACATATCACTCGCCCACATTTTCTAATAAAAACCATTAGTATATGCAAATGAATATAAAGATTGATTAAGGGTTAAATTACCGGCAATGGTGTCTTCGAATCATCATATTGAATTTCACACGACATATCGGGCACGACGTTACATCCGAATCAGGTTGCCACTCACCTTCAGGAGTAGGTTCGACTTCCATGACTGTCTATAATGAATGATACTAATGTAGGAACAGAAAAATAGGGAAAAAGTAGAAGGCTTAGCGCTGATAAGTTGTCCCTAATAATGACGGTGGTATTATGAGAATGAGAATGCTTATCTGAAATGTAGTTGGAAAAAGTGGGAGGGGTCCTTTTTTTGTGTGTTTTTCTATTTTTGTGCTCACACTCAAAACCACTATATTACAATTTTGGTCTCACATAATATTGATTTAACCACAAAATAATACATACATACCTACATAGTTAGGTAAGAAAATGTATGTATATAGAATAGAAATATTAAGAATTAGGCATGCAATAGAACGATCAGTATTATATCAGTACTTGAAAATAATGAATGACTCTAAAAAATTTATGTATATGATTTTATGTTATATGTATAAATAAAATTTAATTTGTATAACAATGTTGCATGAGTGAAGTAAATCATGTACATTTAGTCACTACCACTATCTTCATCACTATCACCATCACTTTCGGCAAAAGGTTCATCTTCTGCTTGGTTTTCAAATTCTTGTTCGTCATCGTGCTCAAATGCATCGTCATCCTCACTATCACTTTTATCTTTGTCATCTTCATTAGCGAGTGCTGCAGCTTTTTCTTTACCTCTTTGACTTCTCGAAGTCTTTCCTTCCGTTTTCCTTCTAACATTTTCTTCCTGCTTCTTTTTACGTTCTGCTTTCAATCTAGCTTTTTCAGCATGTTTTTTATCCAATTCTTTAATCTCTGTTTCGGTTTTCTTAACATAGTTGTGATACAAAACTTTGCCGTCACAAACACCTTCTTCGATCTTTCTTAAACTCAATTTAATACGAGGGCCGATTTCAACAAGTTTAATAGCTCTCTTTTGCGTTGTAGGTTTTTCGTCTGCGTTTTTCCTTGATTCCTTCACAGCTCTTTCAACTTCAACCATAGCATCATCCTCTACTTCTGATTCACTTGTATATGCACCCACATAAGGATCCAACAAATAATCCGCAATATCCTCCTTCTTTGACAAATTTGGAACTGACTTATGAATATGTTCCTTAACGGTTCGCAATCTCTTCACAGCACGACTTTCATCTACAGATTTGGTTTCAATTGAATAATGTCTCAAATCAATTTCCCCCGTTGTCGGATCCTTATTAAGCACCATTACTCTCTTAATTGTACTCAATTTTGTGGTTTGGACATTTAATGGTGGAAACATATTTTGAAACATAGTCGATAATAACACTTCATGAGGAGCAGCCTTTCTATCAGTAGTGAATCCATTCAAAACCAACAAAGGTGGTGCTTGGTAAGCAACACCTTCAGTTGATTTGGGAGCTCTCACAAATTTCCTCACATCCTTACAAAGTGAATAATTCATTACTTTGAAATTCAATGTGGGCCCTCTAGGTGTACGGGCAATTCTCAACGAAGTATTTCCTTGTTTAGTTTTAGAGAAAATCATCAAATGAGAAACGCTAAGGGGACCTGCCATAACGATAAAGTCTTTTAGCTTATTAGCCTTTCTCTCACGCAGTTTTGTCAATGTATGAGGTTGCATAATTTGTCTAACATCATGGACAAGTTGCTCAACTGAATGGGATTGTTCTCTTTTATTACACAACTGAAGAACCATAGATCGAGGAACTTTAGTAACGTCTTCCTCACTAGCTTGTTGATGAGTTCTTTTCTTTTGCTAAAACAACGAAATTGTTAGAATCAAAAAAAAAAAAAAAAAAAAAAAAAAAAAATATCAATCAGTTCTAAATACATACTCTTCTTCTTGCCATCTTTAATAAATTTGGTTCAATATGTGTCAAAATGAATTAGAGAAAATAAAAAGAAAACGAAAGATCAATAATATATATCCTTCGGGGGTTGAAATATGGTTGGGAGGAAAAAAAGTTTTTTGGGACAATGGGCTAGGGTAAATATTTTTTGAAAATTTCAGGTTTTTTTTTCTGATGTAACAGCCGTACAAATAAGATCAATGAACCTTTGAATAAATATGTAAAATATTTGGTTAAATTAAGGAAAAAATTTGATCTCTATGGGATAGAATATGTTAATCATTGCCATTTTACAATAATATTGCAATATTGCAATTGACTCTTAATTGACTGTGCTAATGCTACGTACAATACCGAGTAATTGAAAATTCACCTAACTATAGGTATCAACCAGTGTGTACTACAAATATATATTGATATATCAAAAAGAAATAAAAAAGTCAGTTAACCGAGAATTAATGAGTCACCACTTCTTTTACCCTGCAAAATATATATACAATATATCCATCAAAACAGTTAGCAAAGATCATGATCCTTACTAGTAATGTTATCACGGGACAACTGTGGATCATGCTGGAGACGAGTTACGCACGATTGTCCGAGTATGGTATTATGAACACTTAAGAATGGATTCAACATTTTTGGGATTCTGTACATGTACATATCCAATTTTTTTAAATTCATGGATAAAATGGGTATAAAAAGAAAAATAAAAGAAAAATTATACATTTATATATGTATTGATAGTGAATACAATTTAAGCACTATGGTATACACATATATGGTACCAGTCTTTTGATATTCAGATCTATCAGCATGAAAAAGAATATCCGAATAGACACATTTTCATAATTCAAACATATTTCTTCAAATATAGTGAATATATGTGTTGGCTCATTTGTTATGTAGTTATCAATAAACAAATTAGCCGAAGGTGCCAAGTATTATCACTCATATTACAAAGTAATTAAGTTGGGAAAAGTTCAATAAGCACGTTTGTTCTACTATCGGATTGAAGTGATTGCATATTAACCAACATAACATTTTTTTTCAGAATATTACTACGTATGTACCTAAGTACGCGAGTGAAGAAAAAAAGCACCTTGCTATAATTTTAAATATAAGGAATTTGACTTCACATTGGGTTTACACTGCAGTAATAGAACATATTACAAATTAGCATCAAAGCCAATATGCCAGTTATCGTATCAATACTGTACGTACAAGTAAACCCTTAGTATTTTCTATTGATAAGAGCCATGTGACCTTACATACCTGGAGTCCAATCATGTTGTGCATACGGTTCTTCTCCACACTTTCCAGTAAAAATTACAACAGTGTGTAATGATTGAAGCACATGAATGGCTGCTTTCCTTTTATCAAGCACATCTGTATCTCAACTATTTAATCCATTTGGTTCAGAGGTAGGTATCCATCTAAGTGGCACACTCATTCCACTATTACTTGAGGGCATATATTGCAATGGTGTAAAACAATTTTCATACATGGTTCGGATTTGGGTATGTACCAGTTGACGTATCATCCGAATCGGATTCCCATCAATCAAAACTACAGGTATCACGCACAGGTCTGTGCGGGTGTGCCAAATTCCAGTCCTTGTTTCGAACTTGGAATAGAGCACATTTATATTGGCATTTTCTATATGAATTTCCATACATTCTATTACAGCGCCCTGCACTAACATCTTTACTATATCATACTTGGTTTTCCCCGTGGCCCCGCCATAATATATCCATATCTATGTACATTTAACAAGAATACAACTCTCAGATAAAATAAACTTGTAAGAAATAGTTCTAGAGGAAAAAAATAACAAAAAAGAAGTTAATCTTTCGTTCCTTTAATTCAATAGCATCGATTTGGTATACAAAATACAAGCAAATTATATAACAAACAAAGATTTTTACATAATATCTATGATATTTAACCAATTTCCGTCTTGTAATCATCATTACATATTTCAGCTGCTTTGAGCTTCAACAATCTTTTAACTATGAGAAGAAGATATCTCGATGGCCCATCGAAAACCACAGATGGTTTTTTATTATTATTAGACTGAAACCACCCTTCCAATGAATCATATACGCCATGTTTGCTATAATATCCATCAATTGATTGGCTTGAAGTTTACAGTTTTGGCAGATAACATCCAGGTTTCCATTGTCACATTTTGGAGTGGGGGTCATGTATATATACTTGATAAGCAGCAAAAACCATTGATTGTACTACGTAGTTGATATTTTAACTAGTTGGTTATCAGAATAGTCCAATCCCATAGCTTGGACAACCAATTGAGCCAGGAATTTCTTAAGGAATCACTCCATATTCTTACTGTTAATTCCATCAATTGATACTGTGAAGCTTCTACATGTTGTTCATAGTATAACTACACTAGATACATGGGTTCCTATCTACCTTTCTACCTAGGTACATAGAATCTAAGGTATTCCCATGTATTATTTTAAATGATGACGTTGACATAAGGAACTTAATACGTTCTAATACACGAAATCAAACTTGAATTTTTCTGCAATTGAAAAAAAAAATAATAATCACTGCCTAAAAGTGAATTAATCAGCAAATTGATTTATACACTTCCCCTTGTAACAGTTAAACTTGTTCGTAAATGGGCAGTATGCACGTAGCATCACTTCGGGTAAAATAAAGTTAGAATGTTCAATGTTAATACAATTGATCTGAACTCTACATGTCCCCTATGATATGTGAAAGGGTTCAAGTAAGAAATTAACTATTACCCAGACCATTCACAGTGGTCTCAATAATGGAGATCAATAACTGTTTCAATTACTAAACAAGGCAATTCACAGGTGTATGTATTGGAAACGAAGTATAAAATGATTGAACTTCTGTTTTGTGTTATGTACAGCAAATGCCGAGTTAAAAATTATAACAGTCAACTATATATCATGCGTATTGAGAATTATTTTGTAGTATGTTCAGATGAGTTTACATGTAAACCACATGTGATGCAATCCATTTCCTAACATAGTTGCCAGCAATTATATCCAACAATTTTCCTGGATTTTCTCTATATTCCAAGGTAGATAGTATAAAAACATTCGTTTTAAATCTCTTCTGTATCTACTATCATCAAGATCTATTCTATTTCTTGCAAGAAAATATACTTATATTCATGGATGGTGGGGGGAATAAGTATCAACTGGTGAAAATAGTGCCCTGAGACTTCAAGTGGTGATTGTTGATTGATTTTCAACCACACACTCAAATACCAAAATTAAAGTTCCAGTAGACCAGGAACCTAAACAATCCTGTTAACCTAGGAAACTGGAAAATACTACGCCAAATGCCCCTTTGAAAGGATTGCTCTATTACATACATACGACACTTCTGGATCTCACTCTAGTGTGAATTATCTATTTTTTTGTTTTGTGAGTTTTTTATTTTTTGTTTGTTTGAAAAAATTTGAAATTGGCACTGAAATTCATCAAAATTGATACTGCTTCAAATGTCTAATTTGTTTGTGATGTGGATATATTTTTAAAATTTTTGCTATAGATAATTTTTTACTGTGTGAACAATTGGCAGGTGGGTATGTCACATTGACAAGTGGTGCAAGTTTTTATTTTTTATTTTACATTTCGATTGAATTTTCTGGATTGAAGTTTACTTGGAAGATTTAACGGCACAGATCTCTTTAAAAATGTTAACCACTATATGTAGTATCTGCGCAGTATGTATGCATGTACAATTATGCATATATGCACAAGAAAAAAAAGAAAAGTTTACAAGGTTCACACATGGTCCGTCCTACTATAAAATACGTAGTATTGAGTGGTGGTTTCAAGTTGAATTGTGTACCTACGTACTAAAGGTGTGGATTGAGCGCTGCTTTATTCTTCAACTTTAATAAAATTTGGTGTTACGGAAGGATTCACCGCTAGTCGCGCTTGAAATAGTATAGTCTTCCCCTGTGTCTGTTTCTTTTTTTTGCCTGTGTGTGGCTGAAAGTGGATTTCACAATAGAACTCTTTTTGAGTGTGCGTATACTTCCCTTTTGTATATTTTAAAACTTTAAACTGGACATAGCTTCAGTGCCAAATTGTATTACGCCCGTCCTGTCATTCTCAATTGGATTACTACTCAGAAATTCATTGATTGATATTCCAACCACAAATGGTTGCTCAACCTTGTCAACTAATTGCTTAGGTAAGAAAATGTGTGACTTACTAGGAAACTTTTTGGCGTTCAAAAATTTCGATGCCGAGATCGGATTTTCCATTGATGGATAGGTTTACTTTGCTGAGTGTACAACATTTTGAAAGAAAAGAATTCGCTTGTAAATCATGCTGCTCAAGCTGACAGAAAACTCAAATGTGCAATTGATTAACGTGGGGTAGCTTTTAATGCAACTAATTGTAAAAGAACGAGGAGTAAAATAGCATCTGGAACTCCGTTCTAATATTCTAAAATTAAATCACAAGACACTGATTAGAACCACATTGTTTGCTCGCTATAATTCTATTTCATACAAGTAAAGAATACATAGTAAATATTGAGTCCAATCCACACATACGCCATAGCTTCTTTCAATTTAAAGTACCTACCGTAGCTAGATAGAACTAGTCAGGTTTCTACTACATTGGTAACAACCGGAATGTCCTAATTTTGGACATGTCGGAAGTAACTTATTTTCTACATTAATATCACTACAAAAGCAGTGTTAGTATTCCAGATATAACATAGGACCCATTTAAATGTGGGGTATTTTCAAAAAAAAATAAAATAAAATAAAATAAAACTGACATGTGAAAATTTGCATCGCGTACATAGTGGTGACTTGAAATCGCTGGGATAAGATTCCCCCCTTTTCTTATTTCATCTTTTAGAAAATATTGAGAGGAGAGGAAATATAATGATAAATAATTAAAAAGAGAGTGAAACCTAAAATTATTTTAGACTTTTCTTTATAGTACTAGTTTAACTGTAATAAACTTTAGGACTTGTCCGTCAAAACGTCATAGTCTTGTCGAAAGATAAGGTGACGTAGTAGAGATTTTGAGCGTAGTGACTTAGTTGGAACCAACAAATGTCACTGGGATAAATTTTCAGCATTTCATAGGTCATGTGTAGCCACTTGGTTTAATAGCATCACAACTACACAATACAAGTAAAGATATTACGAGTTACAAACCATTTTAGCTGATGAAAAGTATTTTGTTCACAGCTTTCTTTTTGTGACTTGCAGTCCCACCAACTGCATCAATTCGATGGGTGTCTGGAGCCCTCCCAAGCCGCTTACACCATTGAATTAAGCAATTATCCACTATACTCCATTTTAATCAAATATTTTTTTTGAACGCATCATCATTAACAATATGTAATATATCTTTATTCATAATAAATAATCGTTTCAATACGAAGTGTGTTTCTTTCTTTAAGATTACCAAAAATGAGGGTATTGGATCATCCTGTTCTTATGAAGTAAAGAAAAAACATAGTTTGAAAAATAGATAAAGCAATTATTGTTCTTTAACAAAGTTGTGTTACGGTTTTTCATCCGTAGGAGAACGAATTAATGAAGGGTGCTACTCTAGCAACTGATCTCTATTTGGTGTAGGTATAGCATAGTGATAAAGTCAAGAAAACAGGGGTTGGGTAAGATATTCACAGTTACGAACTTTATCAAAAATTGGGATATCACATCTTTATATTTTTGCAGATCTACACCAAGTTTCTAGCCATGTCAGTGTTGTCAATTCTTTCCCTTTTCACATCTTGAACACTTATTCATGCACTATCACACATTTCTATATATATTTCATCATCATAAATATACCACCATTTGCCAATCAAAACCTCTCAACAGTGTACGTCATAACAAATTACCAATACAATTTTGTGACATAAGGGAAAAATAATTAATAAAATTATATAAATTAATTCATCTATGTTGACTAAAAAATTTTTCACTTCGTCCCTAGCTGGAAATGTAATACTTTATTGGGGTTTATGGATCTAAAGTAATGTCAGTCATTTTCTTTTACTGATTCGTATTCACTTTCAAATCGCCTTGTTTATTTTCCAAGTACTGTTTTATACTTGTTTGTGTCATTTTCTATATATATATATACTAAGTATATCTAGGTACTTATCTACTTGTTATCAGGATAAAAGAAATAAAATGAAACCTATAACTTTCACCTCGCAAACTCAATAATCTAGACTCGTTGTTACATAGGGTTTGTTCTAAGGTAATTTCTTTGCTTGCTGGATCACTAGGGACTGACTCCTACGTTAAAATCTAGACCATCAAAATTCGTAGGTACTAATCTGTTGCTTTATTTGATTCATGGTTCCTAATATTTGCAGGCAGTAGTGTAATTTCTTCCAATTTGCATATTTCAACCCACGTGTATAAGACCTTGAAATCCATAGATGTTCAGGTGCCCAGGCGTGAAACTTTTAAATAGAAAGAAGTAGAAAACAAAATAGGAATATGCTCCATACAGAATTTGGACTTAAAATAAACTTTACGTTCATCTATTTAAAAGAGACGAAATTGAGTTAAATAATAATTCATAGATTGAAAAAAATAGATAATACACACTATATACAAATAATCACTGGAGAGTCATTAAAAAAGTTCCAAGAAAATGGATTGAAATATTTAGACTTCACCAGATTTTTCAATGGTGATCTTAGCTTGAGTAGCACCAGATCTGGAACCCAAAGCCTCAACAGCTGAGACGACATCCATACCTTCGGTGACTTCACCAAAAACAACGTGATGACCATCCAACCAAGGGCAAGGAACAGTGGTAATAAAGAATTGGGAACCATTGGTATTAGGACCAGCATTAGCCATTGACAACAAACCAGGTTTAGTGTGTTTCAATTGGAAATTCTCATCTTCGAACTTAGCACCATAGATAGATTTACCACCAGTACCATTATGTCTAGTGAAATCACCACCTTGAAGCATAAATTGAGGAATAACACGGTGGAAAGTAGATCCTTCATAACCGAATCCGGGGGCACCAGTACAAAGCTCCTTGAAGTTCTTAGTGGTCTTGGGAACAACATCCTCGAAAAGGTGGAACTGAATGCGTCCAAGAGGCTTGCCATCAGCAGCAATATCAAAAAACACGTTTTGAGCTGCACGTGAAGTGGAGAAAAGACGACGAGAAGTGGTGCGGAACATTACGATTAGGGGCAGTGTGAATTCAACGAGAAGGTTGGTTGAGACTTTAAAAGAGAAAGAAAGAAAAAAGTTAGTGGGGTAGTGGAAAATTATTGAACAAAACCCCAGTTCTATTGGTGTTTCTAATAATAACCCTTACCCTTTCTGAGTCAGTGTTAAAAAGTTTGCATTCAAGTCCCGTGTATTTCTTTGCCCGACATGGTAAACGAGGAATCGATTTGTGTGAGATTTTACTATCTATACTTGGTAGGAAAATGTATAACAGTATTATAGTAATTTTAATCTTTTTAATCATATTAACTTTTGAATATGAAATTCTTATTGTTGACTCAGAAGTTCTTACCTGAAAGTTTTGAAATGTGGATGTATATTTTGTGTATCTCTCCCTGCCTATTACACCACCTAAATGTGTAGTTTAATCTAGATTGAATTAACTACATATGTAAGGTAATGTTTTACCTTTAAATACTGCTCTGTGTGTATTTTTTCTAAATATTATAGTACTCGGACGATGTCTAGTTGGCGTAAAACAAATAATATTGGACTTCTATACATACCTGGTACATATGTAAAAATGTACGATTAATAATATATAGCATCATGATAACCCATGAATTTAATAATTCGAACTCCGCACAAGCCCGATGAAGTCAGTCAAAAAAAAAGAAAAAGAAGCAGATATAAAACCTGGATTCACATCTGCCTACATGTGTACTTTATGATTTACTGTGATTGTTCACAAGTTGAACATTTATGTAATAACTCCAAAATATATACATATATTTTCTTTAAAATAGACCTTAATTATTCCCATGTTTTATTTTGAAAGTTGTCATTTGTATAAATCATACATACAATAATATATTATGTAGAAGTTTACAGACGTTTGGTTCCCATTTGCTACAGTTTACCCGGAGAAAAAGATTACAATGATTAGATAGATTAGAAAGAACGATTGTTCTGATATGCTCCCGTATGCACAGGTACTGATTAGTATACCAATAGTTATTCATTATAAAGTTTTAGCAATCATAGCTTCAAAGATACATATTTAACTTTAATAGGCTTGGGAACTATTACGACACTGTCTCCCGATACCCCCAATGGATCTGGTACTATTGTTGTATCTCTCATCACAAGAAGTTTCCTCCAGTGCAAGTGACCCTAAACTGATTGAACCATCAGGCTGGCATTCATATTCATTTCCATTTCTATTTTATAAATATAAATTGACGTATGCGAATTTTAAACTATCAAGTTATAACCGTATTATTTTACAATTCATAAGTAGAAACATAGCATATACAAAGATTTTAACCGTTATTTGTAATATAAAAATAAAACATAACAAACTTTGAAATAAATTAGATTTCTGTTACAATAAACTCCTAAAATCCCATGTTCCGTCAAACATATAGTAAATTGCTTGCGCTGTCAGTAATCTCCCTATAGTAAATCTAACTAAGTACTAATGGAGTTATATCTCCAGAAGTTTTCGAAAAGATAAATTCATGCTTCGTCTCTTAAAAAAAAATTGTAGCACTCTAGTACTTAAAAGAGAAGTTTATGGCATTAACAATTTTGATGTCAACCAACTTTTATATCAGAGCCATATATAGTACACAAATTGAATATTTCTAAGACAATAGAAATACCTATAATTTAACAAATACCAATATTTGAACAATTTATGATTCTTTCCGAAAATCATTCATTCCGAGTTTTCTTTAACCTTTAACATCTATTTGTCTTTATTGTTGAATATCTAAAGGAATAAGGCTGATTCAGAGCTTGCAAGTGTCTCAATAACTTTTGAAAAATTTTCCCGTTCTTTGTGATTAAAATTGACGTATGGTCATTTCACGTTGCACTCCTACTGACATTGTTTCTCTAAGTCATTATTCCCGGAATCATAATATTAGTTTTTAGTTTTTATTTTTTTCCCTTTGAGGTAATCCTGACATCCCAATATACTCTCAATAGGTATTATTTAGAAATTTGGTTTAGGTAACATAATGGTAAGCATGTAATACAAGCGCCTTGTCCTATTGTTACGTCCCGCCGCTTCATGAAGAACAAACATTAAATGTATAAAAAAATTAGTTATAGTACAATAGAAATATTTTCTAAAAGTTTTAAGTAATAAAGATCAGTTCACAAGCCTTGAGGCGGTTACCATTACTTTGTATTTTATAGTAATAGCTTTTGTTTTAGCGAAAATGCCTAATGTATCTATCTTCGATTGATGAAAAATCCAATGGTACATAAATACTTATACTTTGCCACTATGCAATGCATATACTTTCTATTGTTCAGTAAATTTCACAAGGTAGATGTATGTGCCACCTGTAGAGGCCTTGATCACAAATCATGATAGGATTCATTGATACAGTGACATGTATATAACAAGACTGCTAGTTGAGGTCATACTTTCCGTTTTGGGAATTCTGGCTCGGGTACAAAAAGTGGTTCTAGCCTGGTGATGTTTTTTCTTTTGATACCTTCCACACAGGTCAAATTCTACCGAATTCAGAAACTTTTCTCGACATTTGCTGCTATTGCAATCCCACCAAATTCTTCTCACCACTTCATTATATTTTAATTATGAACATTTCATTATGAGTCGCGAAGAATATCCAGATACTACCCCCAGAAGTGACAGTGTTTTCTCAGACAGTTTCGAGTCCTCATCTCGTGTAGATTTCCCTAATAGTGAGGATCAACAGACAAATTCTACTGTAAAAATACCAAAAAGCCCTTCGTCTTCATGCTACTCCGAAGAAGGAATGCTTGATGATGATGACGACGAAGCAGTTCCTTACGCTTGCGACTCTTCTCTCCATGCTTTGGCAGAACTTCAATTATCTGACTCATCGACACATACGACCCCAAATGTGGAGCCTCAACCTTCTTTTGCTGATGTTACAACAACAACAAGTTTTGACCAGTTGGACAATATTCATGGGAATGCTCATTCCTCTCCTTCTACTGTTAGCTCCAACAATGCCTTTGCGCCTTCCTTTACTACAGAGACAACTAACAAGACTCAATCAGAAAATAGCATGGCTAATCCTAAGTCACCATCCTCAACTTCCGTTCATTCGGACTCAAGTTTCTCAGAAACTTCTTCGACTCCTGCAATTCCCATCCCCCCTAGATCTATTCACCATAAACATAATACTACACATGTATTACTGGCAAGCTCAAGAGCTCGAGCAAAACATTCGTCGTTAAATCCAAAAAGTCCAACGACTCCAATAAGTTTCAATGAGGCTGATAACTCTGGTGGGAATGATGTACAGTCCCATGAAGTTAGTACAGGTTCAACTCCTACAACAACTACTGACTCAAACACCTTTGCTGAAAGAGAGATTCGTGATGATGAATTTCAACCGAATACGACAAATATTTACTCTTTAGAGAACCTTTCCTCTGAAGAATTAAAGTGTCTGTTGAGCGAGAAGTTGAAACAACTTTCTGAAGTACAATCGCAAAATGCTCAGTTGTGGTCGTTAGTAAATAAGCAAAGAACCATGATTCTTGATCTTAAGACTGATTTGAATGCCGCCGCTGCTCAGAACGAGCAGTATCGTATGTCATTTGCAAAACTTCATGTAGAGCCACCAAAAATCAACGACGCTTCAACTATAGCTTTTATTCAACCACCTACAACTGGGCTAACGCCTGTGATGGATAAAATTGGTGGCGTGTTTCCGGATACATCTGAATACAATTCTAACCAGGAGACTAATTCGACTTTGATGAATGATGAAAGTGTTAAGTTACAATCAGTAAGTATTCTTTTTTATTTTCTTCCCTTATCAAAAGGTATTTTGCTAACCAAATAGGATTTTTCCTCAAACAAATCTATGTCTCTGGAGGATCAAAATAAATCTACCAATAGGGATATTTTGTTGGTTCATCCAGAAGACCTTTCATCAATCTGGTTAAAAATTAATACACTTCTTGGAAATATCCAACCCATTGGAGGAAACCAAGAGCCTCCAGTGGTTATTTTTACTGCGATAGATAAGACAACAAAAAAAGAATTGTGGAAAGTTGCTAAGGATTACATTTCGCTACAGATATTAGATGAAAATGTTCGTCCTCTCTTGAAAAACCAATATCTAAGTCTTCCTGACAGACAATTATTCCAATCACATGCACCATATAAAGTTGATGCTAGGAAAGCTAGTCTCGAACAGTATTTCTTTGGAATTCTCACCACAGAACTGCTTCCAGAAGAAGCTGCGGAACAGATTTGTGAATTTTTATCAACTAACATCATTGATTCTTCGGCATTCTCAAATGAAACATCGAAGAAACATGGATTTTTGACAAAGCGTGGAAGGAAAGCGAAAACATGGACTGTACGATATTTTGCAATCGAAGGAGATTATTTGAATTTTTATGAGAAATATAATGATGAATTACAAGGATCAATTTACTTGAAAGGTGCCAAAATCGGACGACAAACAAAAAACGATCAAGATCCTACACCAAGTTCGGAAGACGCTATTGAAAAAGAGTTCAGGCATGCATTCTTACTTGTAGAAACAAAGAAGAGAGATCAAGTTCGTCATGTTCTCTGCGCTGAAACTGATGAAGACCGAGAACTTTGGATTGAGGCACTGCTAGAAGTTATATCTCAGTCGGTACCCGCCACCAACAATAATGGATCACAAGCCAACCAAAATGAGAAGTTATCTATTCCAATAGCTAGTCATAAATCATCCAAGACTCTACCAGGATCTCTCAATATTCCAATTAATAACGACCTGTCTATCAAAACTAAACAGAACAGGCATTCTGTGATATCTGCAGGACCTAGTTCTCTACCACCAACGGGTTCTTATTTGTCAACTACCAGAACAGAATCTCCCAAACCAAGATCCGAAAGCTCTTCAGCTGATTTACGTCCAGTGCTTAGTTTGGAGGCAGAATTAGAAGCTGTTAGTAAGGAAATCAAGAAGCAGAAAAAGAAAGGGGGGTTCTTTTCTTCAATTAGAAATAAAGCAAATACAACGGTTAATAATGCTGGTGCTTTTGGAGGTCAAATTGTGGGGCTTGTGCCAGGTATGGTGATCCCTGTCTTTGACAAGATATCTGGTGGGGATAAGGTACCTGGTGTAGAGAAATCAAATGTCCCCGAAAGACCCGATCAATTTTTTTCAACTCCTTATTCATCTATTGAACAGAAAAGTTATTCTCCATCCCAAGTCGGAGTAAATCCAAATCCGGGTAGAAATGATCCAGCTGCAGTTCATGCTTTGGGACTTTCTCTCGAGGAAGCCATATCCAGTAGAATGGACATTGGACCACCATTAGTATACGGTACGACAGATTCTAAGAACTCCTCTAGTTCTGAATTACATACAGGAGTAAGGCACATTTTTGGAGTGCCTCTAGTGGATGCAGTAGCGTTATCAAATAAAAATGTTCATGGATGTATCGTACCATCAATTGTATATCGGTGCATTGAACATTTGAAAGTCAGAGGTGCTATATATGAAGAAGGTATTTTTAGACTAAGCGGGTCTACAGCAACTATCAGAGGTTTGAAGGAATTGTTTAACAACGAATATGACGTTGATCTAGTGAATAGTGAAACGATCTATGATATCCATGCTGTAGCTGGATTACTTAAACTCTACCTTCGAGAAATTCCTAATATGATACTTGTTAATTCAGGAAAGTTCCGAGAGGCTGTTGATATCCAAGATGATGAAGCAAGAGTTGCCAAACTTAGCTCCTTAGTCGTCGATCTTCCTAAAGAAAATAGGGATTTAGTTTGTGTTATTTGTTCACTCTTAACTGAAATCATTGCAAATGTTGATAAAAATAAAATGAATCTGAGAAATGTGGGTATTGTATTTGCACCAACTTTGAATATTTCGGCATCAGTGTTGGTTAACTTCTTGATGGAGTTTGATAATATCTTTGGGCATTTGTTCACAGATCAAAATATAGCGAACAATTAGTTTCTTAAATTTTTTACCTAAGAATATGTGGTATTTTTTTTTTTAGTCAAATTT
>JAJMJJ010000273.1:0-24247 GCA_030568955.1 Geotrichum siamense (nom. inval.) | reverse complement strand
GAATAATCAAATGAGAGATAAGACAGAAGCACTGCACAAATATATCAAAACGTTAAAAGTGTGTACAGTGGATGTTATGAAGTATGTTCCACCAAATACTGACACATACTTTAGAATGATGAAACTGCACTTGCTTCTTGAAGATATTTTACAATTAGGTGACAAAGAAGATATTCAAACTCCAGCTTTTGCAGAATTTTAAAAATAATGACGATAAAAAAATACGATTGACATGATAAAAAATGTGTGATAAAATAATTAATGTATGTAAAGAGGTCCTTGCCAATCTTAGGTAAGTAGATTAAGATGTACATATATATATTTCACTGCGTTTATTTCACTCATATTTTATTCCAAATAATATTTACTGTAATTTTTTTTTTATCTGTTTATACCCTTAAATTTATATGATATATATTGCAACATTTATATTACTATCAAATGGTTTCCAAAGTTAATGCTACTAGTAGCCTCAAAGGTATAATAAATTTCATTCTAGATTATTTTCATCCTATATCATACATACATATGAATATTCTTAATAAAATATCATATTTTATATGACTGACAATATATTTTGTATGTAGTGATTTTCTAATATTTCCAATGATTTTACTTTTTTTTTGCAGTGTAAAGCCATGGCCAAATATGCTGTTTTTACATTGATTCAGATATAGTTGAGTAGAAATACATCAAAATGAGAAAGGATTTTCAGGTTCAACCTTTTTCAAAATTTCAAGTAATAGAGAATTGTATGAAACGTAATGAATCAATTGAACTGGTGAATTAACTAAACTGGCAAATAGTGACAGTTTTATTCCAGCCAATAAAGGAACAGGAACGTAGCTGTGAAACGAATATAGTACATCCAATCGAAGCACAGGGAAGATCCAACCAATGAGAATTCAATAAAATGGAGGGGCGAAAAGAAAGTTTTCAAACCATCTCAGATGCGGTCACATGAGAATCTGTCAACCAATTAGAATCGAGACGTTATACTAAGATAGCTTTCCAGACACAACTCCGAACCGGGATACTCGCCTGTGATACTTCATCTATTCTCTCGAAACTATAAATACCTGCTCTTCCTCCTATGTAATGGATAGGTTATATGACGTAGATACATACCTGCATCTCTAGATATAATTGGTCTATGCACAACGTTACATAATACATAGTGCTGACAAAAACAACTGTAATGACATAATCAGCAGTGTATGATTACCTGAGCGATAATGCATTAGTCATCATGAGTTCATCCATTGGCGCGCGTGTTAAAACGCTGCGAAAAAGAAGCGGCGACTCTAATAAGGACAGCACGATAATGGCCCGGAATGAAGCAGAGACTGAAAATTTCGAGGGTTCGGGTAAATTCTTCAGGACATTTCGTGGGGTAGGTTCTTTCATAAACTAAAAACGTATCAATATAAAAAGAAGTCAATTTCCTCGTACTTTACCCCCTTTTTTTCCTGGTCTTTTTCCCTCTTTCTCCCTTTTCTTCAGTTTCCCTCATTTCATTTATATCGCCACAATGTCCAGCTCTCAATCACCTCATGTTCAAACTGATATCATCACTCTTACCAGATTCATTCTGCAAGAGCAAGCTAAAGTAGCCGCCACAGCCACTGGTGATTTCACTCTGCTTTTGAACTCATTGCAATTTGCTTTCAAGGCCATTTCTCACAACATTAGAAGATCTACTTTGATTAACCTTGTCGGTCTCTCTGGCACTGCCAATTCTACTGGTGATGATCAAAAGAAATTGGATGTTATTGGTGACGAAATTTTCATTAACGCCATGAAGGCTTCTGGAAAAGTCAAGGTTATTGTTTCCGAGGAACAAGAAGATTTAATTGTTTTCGATAATGATGGTACTTACGCTGTGGTTTGTGACCCAATTGATGGTTCTTCTAACTTGGATGCTGGTGTCTCTGTTGGTACCATTTTTGGTGTCTACAAACTTCAAGGTTCTGAAGGCTCTATTAAGGAAGTTCTTAAACCTGGTAAGGAACTGGTGGCTGCTGGTTACACCATGTATGGTGCTTCTGCCAACTTGGTCTTGACTACTGGTAACGGTGTCAATGGTTTCACTTTAGATAATTCCCTCGGTGAATTCATTTTGACTCATCCCGACCTTAAGATCCCTAAGTCTAGAGCCATCTATTCAGTTAACGAAGGTAACAGTATGTACTGGCCTGAAGGAACCAGAAAGTTCTTTGAAACTATCAAGTTCCCTCAAGATGGATCTAAGCCTTACAGTGCTAGATATATTGGTTCCATGGTTGCTGATGTACACAGAACTATTCTCTACGGTGGTTTGTTTGCTTACCCTGCTGATAAGAAGTCTAAGAATGGTAAATTAAGAATCCTTTATGAAGGTTTCCCTATGGCCATGATTATTGAACAAGCTGGTGGTAAGGCTATCAACGATAAGAATGAGAGAATCCTTGACATTGTCCCTACTGAGATTCACCAAAGATCTGGTATCTGGTTAGGATCTTCTGATGAAGTCGACAAGGCTAGCAAGTTTCTTGCTCAAAACTAATGTCTTTTAATATTATATAACAGTGCTACTATGTAGTAATAATAAAATTGATTAACGATTGTTACGGACAAGTTCTAGCAAGATTGACCATGCTGAGTAAAGAAAATATTCTTTTTGCATATAATGCTTCGAGGGTCGAATAATCGATTTGTTCTATTTGTAGATCTATTATAATTGCGAGACCCTGCCTATTTTTACACCATTTGCCATAAACCTGTTTCAAGTTTTTCTTTTTAGAAAAGCATAAAATAAACCATATGACTTAATACTTAATTTTAATTGTATATTTCCATTCAAGTCTCTTTTTCCCACTTCCTTTTTAATTTCCCACCTTTCCAAAAAAAACTCCATACATAGCTATATTGTAACACATGAGCATTCCACCACCTTATGCCCCATACACTCCACGACCCACTACACTATCCAGCAGCCAAGTCAATCTTGACACGGAATATAAGCTTGTGAATAACAATTGGGAGCGGTCACTTTATGACACATTATCAGAAATCTATGCCATTCTTATCTCGCTTGATTTCCTGGAACGGGCCTATCTTCGAGATACGATATCACATGAAGAATATACACCTACATGTTTAAGATTACTCGCACAGTATAATGGGATATTGAATACGTTTGATTTGGAACAGGTGGGTGGACTGGAAGGGTTTAGGAAGAAGTTTGGCTTGAGTGCGGATCATGCTGTGAAAAGGATCAGTGTGGGCGTACCAGCTACAGTTGAACATGGAATGCAACTACAGCAGCAGCAACAGAAATCTGAAGGCTCTGGTGCATCTGCTAAAGCTGTCGCCGAAGTTACTGGCAATTTTATCACCTGCATGGACGCTTTAAAACTCAATTATAAAGCCAAAGACCAACTACATCCCTTATTAAGTGAACTAATGACAAGTTTAAACAAAGTCACAAACAAAGATTTTGAAGGAAGAGGTAAAATTGTCCAATGGCTAATCACTTTGAATGCTCTTAAAATCAATGAAGAAATCAATGAAGAACAAGCGAGACAGATGTTGTTTGATTTGGATAATGCCTATAAAGTTTTTTATACCAACTTGGAATAAATATTTGTATATACCTACATAGGTACATATTGACAAGTTAATAGTATGTTTCTATTTTGTGACAATATCGACATTATTACACCCGCAAAATAAAATAAAAAATAAAGTCCAATATATTCCTATCATCTATATATAACAGAGAGAAATATTATTATGATATTTTTTTTTTTTTTTTAACAAAAAAGAAGTAAAATAAAATAATTCAGATAGATACTATGAATGCATGTATTTATTTATTTACTTATTATAATTGTTCATCATTATCATCATCCATTTCTTCTTCTTCACTGTCATCAGAAACTTGATTTACAGCAACGATTTTATCGGAATCTTTTGTTTTTCTATTGCCAAATAATTTTTTCAGATCGTTGAAAGTACTGATTGATTCACGTACAGAACGATTTGTCATAGTGTCCCATACTTTGACGGTACCTGAACTGCCAGCTACGACGATATGGCCGAATAGTTCAGGATCGGGGGCAAACCCGACGCTGAAAACTTTGCCAACGTCGAGGTCTCGAGAAAGAATCATGGAAGGACCTTTGTTGTTGTTAAGGTTCCAAAGTTTGATGGATTTATCGGAGGATCCGGTTACCATGTAGCCCTCAAGAAGAGGGGAGATGTCAAAGCAGGAGACTTCGGAGTCGTGGGCCTGGAGGTTCCAGAGAGATTTACCGGGTTGTCGAGCATCGAATTTGTGGATAAGACCGTATTCGGTTGAGACATAGAAATCGTGACCATTGGATCCCCATTTAAGGCCTTCGACATCTCCTTCAACTGTCCAAACTCTGCGACCATCATTCGAGTTAGAATCAACACGTAAATCAGATACAATAACTCTCCTATCATAACCTCCACTTAACAAAACTGTACCTTCCACCGGGTTCCATTGAACTGTCGAGACCTTATCTTCATGGAACATAAAGTTCTTTGCACATGCTCCATTATTAAGATCCCACAGCTTCACTGTAGTATCAGCAGATCCCGAAACCAGCAAATTTCGATGAATTTTATTATGTGAAAGTGAAAGAACGGCATCAATATGGTATTGATCATTGACTTTCTTCTTAATAGCTTTCTTCTTTTGCTTCTTCTTAAGTTTCTTGTCATTTTCTGAAAGAACAGCTTTGTCTTCTGGCTTTTGTCCCAAGATTAAATCGGGGTATGCACTATCAACAACATCAAGATTCCATAATTCAATTTCGGGTTCAAATGTAGAAATAGCTGCAAAGTTACCAATTGCTTCTGGTTGATCATCAATTCGACCTTTTCCAACACGGTAATCGACTCTTTCAACACATAAAGGAAATGAAGGTAACATGATATCGTGGTGAACATATAAATTGCTTTTAGCACCATTATCGTCATCGTCGTCAGCTTGATCATTATACACATATACTTCAAGTGTCGACAATTCATCTTCTGTTCGAGTAGCCAAAATCAAGTTATCATTGGGATAAATCTGCCATTCTTGACGTTCTTCTGCCTCATCTTCTGCCGTGGGAAGCGAAATATAAGGATCTTCATCATTTTCATGATATGCCAAATCCTTAATATTACTAAACATTCCCATTGTACCACCTTCTTCCTCCTCCTCATTATTATCATCATCATCATAATGTTCCAAATCATATTCTTTTAAATCTTCATCTTCTAAATCAATATCTCCATCCTCATCTTTCTTCAATTTTCCTATTGCCGATACTGTTCCATTTTGTTCTTCTTTGGCTTCTTCTTCTTCTAGATCTTCCTTAGCTTCACCGAGCTGTAATCTGGCAAGCCCAGCAATACGTTCCATTTCTTCGTCATCGATTTCATATTGTATAGGAAATTCTGACGCAATGCCTCGAGGCACCCAAGCTGTAGATGAAATAATAGACATTCTAATAAATAACCAAAATTTAGAAATATCGTGTTTGAATTCTAGATATCTAATACAAAATAAAATAAGTAGAAAAAATTTTTATTTTCATTTTTTTTTTTTTTTTTTAATGTTTATTGGGACGAAAGGGTTTCAACTTTAAAACTCCCAACTAGTTTGTAAGGATATTTCATTCCATTTCTCACTATGAGAAATCACTATAGAGCATGAAATACTGCTATTCCATCAATGAAATACACAGTGTTAATTTTTTTTTAAACAGTTGAATGGTCATTATTTTATCTCTAAATAATAATAAAAATGAAAACAGGAATAAAAAGAAGTATATATATAGAAAAAAACAATCATCAGAATCACAATACCAATTTTTTTTTTTTTTTTTTTTTTTTTTTCTTAAACCCAATTCTATTTCTTGTTGAGAAGTATCATAAATAGGGCAAAGTGAAACCAGCATGCAATATATAAAAAGAACAAAAAGGGATCTAGAACAGACCTTCAATCTCACCATTCTCATTAACTTCAACATCCATGAAACCACAATGAGTTGGAAGACCAGGAATAGTCATAATTTCTGCTGCCAAAGCGTAAAGGTAACCTGCACCAACTGAGGCACGAATATCACGAATAGGAACAGTGAATCCGGTAGGAACACCCTTAAGATTAGGATCGTGTGACAATGAATATTGGGTTTTGGCCACACAAATAGGCAAATCTCCAAATCCTTGACGTGTATAAGTTTCAACCTTTGTTTTGGCAAGTTCACTAAGCTCAATACCATCTGCACCGTACATTTCACGGGCAATGATGTTAAGTTTGTCTTCTACTGAGTTACCCTTGGTTTCGTAAAGAAGCTTGAAATCACGGTCAGGGGATTGTGATGCTTTGATAACTCCCTTAGCAAGATCGACTGCACCACTACCACCTTCAGCCCAGTGGTTGGCAACAATAGCATCTTCAGCGCCGTACTTAATAGCTTCTTCACGAATAACATTGTGTTCAGCAGCAGTATCGGACTCAAACTTATTGATTGCAACAACAACAGGAAGACCATATCTCTTAGCATTTGAAATATGCTTGCCCAGGTTAGCACATCCTTTTCTAAGAAGATCGACATCTTCACGTGTATAAGCTTCAGGCAAAGGAACACCTGGTTTGACGGCAGGACCACCACCATGAACCTTTAGGGCTCTTACAGTTGCAACAATGACAACAACATCGGGAACGAGACCTGAAGATCTGCACTTAATGTTAAAGAATCTTTCACCACCCATGGTGAAATCGAAACCAGCTTCAGTAACAACAAAACCGGCATCTTCATCACTTTCACCATTTTCGGTACCAGCAAGTTTAAGTGCCATTTTGTCGGCCAAAACAGAGTTAGCACCAATGGAAATGTTGGCGAAGGGTCCAGCATGGACAAAGACAGGAGTACCTTCAAGAGTTTGCATAAGATTAGGCTTGATAGCATCCTTCATCAAAGCAGTAAGTGCACCACCACAACCAATATCGTCACAAGTAATAGGTTCACCAGACTTACTGGAAGCAACAACCATGTTACCAAGTCTTTCTCTCATATCCTCCAAAGAGTTTGAAAGAGCGAGAATAGCCATACATTCACTGGCAACAGTGATATCAAAACCAGTTTCACGAGTCATGCCCTTTTCGTTACTGCCTTCACCAATAGTAATACCTCTAAGGAATCTATCGTTACAGTCAACAACTCTCTTCCAAGTAATGGTATCAGGATCAATATCCAAACGAGCAAATTTGGAAAATTCTTCCTCAGTAAGATCGTCAGGGTTAGTTTTATCAATGCCTAATTTCTTCAATCTATGGAACATGACAGGAGAGAATTTTCTAACACCCTTCTTTGTAGGGACAAGCCTCTTATAGAGAGGACCATCCTTTTGAGTATTTTCATGAAAGATACGGGTATCAATTGCAGCAGCAAGCAAGTTATTAGCAGCAGAAATAGCATGAATATCACCAGTTAAATGCATGTTGAATTCATCCATAGGAATAACTTGAGAGTAACCACCACCAGCAGCCCCACCTTTAATACCAAATGTAGGACCCATAGAAGGTTGACGAACATTAGCAAAAGCCAATTTGTTCAAATGGGCACCGAGAGCTTGAACCAAACCAACAGTAGTTGTAGATTTACCTTCGCCAAGAGGAGTAGGAGTAATACCTGTGACAAGAACATATTTACCATTCTTTTTATCTTTAAGACGGTCGAGAAGACTAAGTTGCACCTTAGCTTTGTAGGCACCGTATTGTTCCAATTCACTAGGAAGGACACCAATTTCGGCAGCGACTTGGGTGATGTTTTTAGGCTTTTGAGCTCTAGAAATAGCGAAATCTGAAGGAACTTTCTCCTTAATATCGAGAGGAAGAGGGACGATCTTAGGCTTATTGTCATAAAATCTCTTAGCAGAAGCCAAAACGTTGTCAAGAAGCATAGCAACAGTCATAGGGCCAACACCACCTGGAACAGGTGTAATTTTGGAAGCAACTTGACGAGCAGATTCGTAATCGACGTCACCCACAAGTCTATGACCTGATTTTCTAGTGGAATCTTCTATGTAATTAGTACCGACATCAATAACAACGGCACCTTCCTTAATCCATTCACCCTTTACGTAGCGAGGTTTACCAATGGCGACAACTAAAACATCGGCAGTTTTAATGATTTCTTCGGGGTTGAGTGATTTAGAATGAACAACAGTAACGGTAGCATTTGCGTTTCTAAGGAGAGAAGCTACAGGACTTCCAACAATATCTGATCTACCAACAACAACAGCATTCTTTCCTGCAAGATCTACGCCAGCTTCTTTTAAAAGAACAAGAATTCCCTTAGGAGTACAAGGAACAAACAAAGGAGAGCCTCCTCTTTTGGAGAGTTCACCGATATTGGCACTACCGAAGCCATCTACATCTTTTGATTCAACAACAGCGTTTGTGATAGCAACTTCGTCAAGATGATCAGGAATGGGAAGTTGAACGAGGATACCGTGCACAGTAGGGTCTTCATTGTAAGACTCAATAGCGTCGAGGAGCTAAAATTGTTGTTAGTTTTTCATTGTCATTTTTCATCTTTCTTCTTTTTAGCAAATAATAAACCAAACATTAAGAAACATCAAGTCCACCGTATTATAACATTTAGTACTGAATAACGAAAGAACAAGCGGTAACATACCTCAGTTTGAGTGATAGAATCTGGGTAGTTCTTGATTTCACATGAGATGTTAGCTTCCTGTGCAGCCTTTAGTTTCATTCTAACATAAGTATTAGAGTCAGGTCTTGCACCGACTTGAATGATAATCAAAGAAGGATTAAAGTTGGGCTTTTTGTCCTTGGTTTCTTTGATTTCACTGTTTAAGTGAGATCTGATGTTTCTGTATGGATATAAAGGTTAATATTATATTTTTTTAGGACCGCTACTGAATTAAGAAACAAAACATACTTTGCAATGGCATTGCCGTCGATAATATCAGCCACCATTTTGTTTGTTTTCTAATAAACCTACTGATAATTCTGGTGATTTTACAAGAAATGAAGAAGAAGGAGGAGGTGAAGAAGAAAAAAACGGGAGAAAAAAAAAACGAATGAAATTTCGCGAGGGTGCCGAGTTGAAACATAACGCGTACGACCGAGCCTGTTTTTACACACACAGAAGTGGTTGTAGTCAAAGATCGGTACGGTACTCGGTGATTTCAGTATATAGCAGTGATACCGGTGTCCACTCCTTTGCTCTCGATTTCAAAGAACCGAGTTACAAACAAACTTCGGCTGGATTATTCCATCGTTGTGCGGCTGTGACAAATGAGGACCAAATTCCGGCTGGCTTTACAGTGGAAATCACATAATTTCTTAAGCAATTTCTACCAACACATTGCCATTAGCAGTGGCAGCATATTAAATGACTTAAGATCATAAACAGATGATGTTACATATTCAGATTTGTTGGTTCTTTCGGAAAAATTGAACAAAAAATCAATATTGTAGCTTATGTAATGTAGTCGTTACTGTAGCAACGGTTTTATATGAAAAATATTAGGTTTCAAGTTCTATGTTCCAAGTCTTTCTTTAATCCTCACATTGCCACCACCATTTCCCACCCATCGTCATCACCATCGTTCACTCACAGACAACACAAGTGAATCAATCAACGACAACCAGCCAATAATTAATGTTTCTTACAAGATCAGAATACGACCGTGGTGTCAGCACTTTTTCACCAGAAGGCCGTCTTTTCCAGGTCGAATATTCTCTTGAAGCTATTAAACTCGGTTCTACAGCAATTGGCATTTGCACATCAGAAGGAGTGCTTTTAGGAGTTGAAAAAAGGGTCACATCATCACTTCTTGAGCCGAATTCAATTGAGAAAATTGTAGAAATTGATAGTCACATAGGCACTGCTATGTCAGGTCTTACAGCAGACGCACGTACTATGATTGATCATGCAAGAGTGGAAGCTGTCAACCATAGTTTGTATTATGATGAACCTATCAAGATCCAGTCCGTTACACAATCTGTTTGTGATTTGGCCCTGAGATTTGGTGAAGGTGCTGATGGTGAAGAAACTATTATGTCAAGACCTTTTGGTGTAGCCCTACTAATCGCTGGTGTCGATGAAAATGGTTACCAATTGTATCACTGTGAACCTTCAGGAACTTTTTACAGATATGAAGCTAAAGCAATTGGAAGTGGGAGTGAAGGCGCACAAGCTGAATTACTCAATGAATATCATTCTGCTTTAACCTTGAAAGAAGCTGAACTTTTGATTGTCAAAATTTTGAAAAAAGTTATGGAAGAGAAATTAGATGCTAAAAATACACAGATTGCAAGCGTTACTAAAGATGGTGGTTTTAAGATTTATTCAAATGAACAAATGAAAGAAATTGTTGATCTTCTAGAAGCCCAAGCTGAAGATGATGTTTAATGTTATAAATATTCTCTATATAAACCCACTATATCCAACAACTGGAAGTTACAAATGTTTTAATTCATTCACGTAATAGAATTTATCTCATTCCCTGTATATCCATTTTAAAAACGTATATTGATAAAAAGAGATCAATTTTAACAACTTTTATTTTCTTAACATTATGTTTATATTAAGAGTCTTGACTATCATCCGGTGAAACTGTCACAACTTCTAATTTCCAATT
The DNA here is from genome assembly GCA_030568955.1 of Geotrichum siamense (nom. inval.). NCBI lineage: Eukaryota > Fungi > Ascomycota > Dipodascomycetes > Dipodascales > Dipodascaceae > Geotrichum > Geotrichum siamense (nom. inval.). Next base: position 13,570 of record JAJMJJ010000273.1, on the reverse strand, counting down.
ATCTACTTCTGAAAATTTCTCTTTCATTTTCTGTGTAAATTCATCCAGCTCATGTTGATCTTGTGGTTCTATATTAAGTTCAATTTCGGATAAATCGTCATTATTCTTCTTACTGTTACTTTCAGCTTGAGTACGTTTACGTTTCCGTCGAGAACGAGACTTGGAACTTTTTGGTTGTTTTGATTTGGCTTTTGGTCGTCCGTAATCATCGTCGGATGGTTCATCTACTTCAGATTCCGATGATAAGAATACATTTTCTGTAGTTGTATGGCGTCTCTTAGGGAGTTGTCGAAGTAATTCGTCAATAGTAGGTTCAGGATCTGGTTGTTTTTGCTTCGTTCGATTGTTACGCTTATCAAATTGTTCTTCTTTGTCATTTTTTTCTTTTTCGCGAACATCATCATCGTTTTCTTTCTCTTCTTTTTCTTCTTCACTCACTGATTCATTTGGATCAATAAAAACGGGTTTATACTTTCGCTTTTTCTTCACTTTCCTAGCTAATAAATGCGGTATTGGACGCGAATCAAACAAATCAAATCCAAAAGGATCTCCTTCTACCTCTTTTTCATCACCACCAACATCCACGTCCAATTTTTTACGCGTCGTCGGACTTCGTAGATGACGCGAACGGGGCGGAGACGATGCCAGAATTAAAGGTGAATCATGATGATACGTTGGACTTGAAGTCGAGGGAAGTATCCGGTTAAAGACTTGGTGCTGCTGTTTCTGCTGCTCATTTTCTGACGAATAACATATGCTAAGAGCTCCAGTTGACGATACTGGCTCTGGACGTACAGGCGTCGAACTAGATACGCGTTGTCGTCGTTTTTGTTGTTGTGAAGAATGTTTGGCAACAGATTTGAGTGGCGTAGAAGATACTCGAGCTGGACTCGATGGGATATTGGTTGTGTTAGATAAAGGTCTTCGACGCGTTTTTGGGCGAGGCATTATGGTGTTGTTAGTTTGTGGCGTTGAGAAGGATAAGAAAAAAGCCGTTGAGGAAATCTTCGGAATTATTTAAAATTTCGAGGGGTAGAAAAATAGAACTTTCTCCACCTTAAAATCTATCACGACTTATGTGATCACTTCCACTCCTTCTAATACAACTTAATACAAAATCTACAATAGAGAACAATGAGCCAGGGCCAGCAACTTTTTGAAGAAACCATTCTGAAAATCGACATTTCTGAAGGACGATACTTGACGGGTATTCTGACAGTGCCAAAGTCCATTGAACAGGGAACGAATTCTCAACTGGCTATAATAGCCCATGGGTTTGCTGGTCATAAAGACTATGTCTACCAACGACTACTTGCTCATACACTTGCGGAGTCTGCTTACCTGTCGTCATTCAGATTTGACTTTACTTCATGTGGTGATTCACCTCTTGATGGACATATCAGATCGTTCGAATCAGATTTTATTGATCTTGACAAAATTGCAAACCATTTTTCATCTTTTACTATCACTCATCTTATTGGGCATTCTCGTGGTTCTCTAGCTCTTATGCTATGGGCCTCTAAATCTGCTCCATTATCCGTCAAATACATCATCAACTGCGCTTCTAGATATCGTGCCGAACTAGTTTTATCTTCTTTTAACCATCGATACCCTGGCTTCACCCAAAACGGTGGTGCCGAAGTCTCGGGTGTCAGGATTGCTGATGGCAAATATGGTAAAGTCTGGGTGGATCTTGAAGAAATTAAACAATTAGCAGGTGTAGACATTGACGAAATGCTTGAAAACATCGTTGCCAAATATGCCAACAAAGGTACCAAAATGATTTCAATATATGGTTCAAAAGATCATGTAGTTCCTATTGAAGATGCCTACATGTATGAACATTTCTTTGAAAAATTTAATGCAAACGGTTCTTTTGTACATAGTCTTGTCATAATCCCTGAAGCCGATCATAATTACTATGGAAAACCCAGACATGAAGGTGAAAAACGTGCAAACTACAACCCTTTGGTGACAGATGCAATTTTGAAATTTATCACTCCTGAGGATTCTATTTTAAAAAATAGCATATAAAAATGAAATAATATATGTGACAGGATATATACTATTGTACTATAGTGACGTATCGCACCGACACCTACTTTACCAATATAATTTAGAAAAAAGACAGTTGGTGAATATATCGGTACTTAAGTAATAAGGTATTCTACATTACTTTATCCAAGATGTTATTTAAGTTGGTATTATGGTGATGCTATTTTCTGTATCAAAGAAGATGAATTTATTGCGATAATTTGTAGAATCAGTTGGAACTAAATAAATTTTTAATAGATTTAAAAAATTAAGTCAAGTTAGTATCTAAATTTCAAAATATATGTAATTAGAATGCAATATACACTTAAGTATAAACAAAATATATGTGTCCAGCACTATATACAATAATATTATTTTATCCTATAACACATTCACTATTCAACTCTTTCCTAACTTGACTTTTAATTTCTATCCAATCACTTCTACATTCAATAAACTCCAAGATTTCTTCCTTTGAAAAAGTATTTCTCCAATTCATTTCATTTTCATTCACCACATGTATAAGATGATTGCTTTCTTTAATATTATATATTTGAATTACTTGACCAAGTATTTCGAAATGACGAATTGTGGGTTTATGAGTAATTTTTGATTTAATAAAATTGAGATAGAAATTTAAATCAGTTTGGAGTTGGGATGATGAGGGGAGGATAGCGAAGGTTTGGTGCTTGATGTGTTCGCAGAGAATGCCAAAGAATCGAGTCCCGATTTCGCAGTGGTAAAGGTCGGTTAGGGATTTTTCTGAAGCTGAATCTAGGAGAGGAGAAACTGACTCAAGAAGAGATATTATTTTAAGGGCAGTGTCTGTAGGAACTTTAGATTGGACATTGGGTTCATTAAAATTCGTACTAGTTTTTTGAGTGAGGTATAAGTACGAAATGTAATCCATCAATATATTTATTCCAAATGTAAGACCAGAAGCAACATTTTGATCGAGATTTTTTTCAAATGTTCTATTGATTCTAATTGATGGTCGCAGACCATTATCTATAGGAACCAGACCAGGAGAAACAATAAATTGATTGTAACAATCGGATAACGCATTCTGGATCTCATCACCTCGATTCACAAGTAATGCAAAATGTTTTAATGGTTTTGTTGGATCAGAAATAAGCTTTGTATCGAGTGATTTCAGTATGGTAATCGCCCGAGAAAACCCTGAATTGACATGGTTTATTCCAACTTCTGAAATTAGAGAAGTATAAAGTGATTCACAAGAACTCACGCATTTCGTTTTTAATAATCCTTCAGAGACAAGCCATGGACTATTATTTTCAAATATTTCAATAGCTCGAGCTACACATTTGCTTGCAACATCCAAACTTATCATTAGATTGATATCATCGATTCTTGCATTATTATATTCCCTTTCAGTTTCTTTTCTTGATGTTGGAAGAATTAAATCTTTAGTCCGAGAAGAGAAAAATATTTGTTCCTCGTCAATTTGTGATGCAATTTTCTCGTAGGGGTCTCTTGGTGATTCGGGCTTGGATTTGAATGATGATAGGAACGACTGTTTTTGAGGTTTGTATGAGACACGTTGAGGGTTGTAGAATTTGTAAACCGCTAGTTCATCAATACGCCGTTGATAGGTAAACGAATTGATCAAATTAAATGAGAATTCTGAGAATGATTGAAGTTGCTGAACAAAATAAGCATCCAAATGTAGTTCAAACGAGTCTTCAAAACTCCTTATTAGTAAAGGACGCTGAGATCCCCAAACATTGTTATTGATACTGATAGAATTGGTGAATCCAATAAATGATTGATACAATTCAGGAACACATGTAAGATCTTTTGAGTGTGAAATGATCTGGATGAAAGCTGATGCAATTCGTGTTTCTAAAATTGATTTGTAAGTTGTGATATACAACGGTTGTATCGGCGTACCTTCAATTAGTTGAGCCGTTTTGTCAAATATTTGAGTGGTAGCTCTAAATTCTACAGTCAAGGAATCTTTTGTAATAATAGAAGGATTCTTGAAAGTTGCAAATTGATCAGTTAAAGATATGATTGAATCATTAGAATATTCGTATTGGGCGGTCTTTCCCACATCGTCATGAGTATCGACAGTCGATTTTTTGTTGGTAGTATTATCCTTGTCATCCCCAGAAGTGTTGTTTGAACCTTCTGCTGACATTTAAAAAAGATTGATCCTAAGAAGATGCCAATAAAAATGCCTTACTTCGACTATCACTTTAAATAGTATCTGGTAGTAGTGGTGGCAGTAGTAGAGTGAAAGCTTTGCCTATCGTTTTTCATTTCTGACTGCATGTGTGGTACATACACTCATTTGTATGAGCCGTACTGTTCCAAATATGAACTATCCCCTATTACCGCTTTGGGACAGAGCCAAAAAAAAAAAAAATAAAATAAAATAAAAAATAAAAAATGGCTGGTTGGGGGTTGGCTGGTGCATAGAAAAAAAAAAAATAAGATAATAACCGATTTTCGTAGCGAAAAAAGTGGCTGGATTGACAATGAAGCCAATATATTACAATGGACGACATGTAGGTGTATGTTAAGCTGGTGGTAAGTTTATATTAAATGCGCACACAGGATTTGTGGGACTTTACATATCATGATGATGATGTAGAGCTTTTTTTGTTGTTTACTTATTTCTGTTTTGGGCTAGCCTTCCTTTATTTGTGTTTATACTATACTTTTTTGTTCCTTATAAATTTTGAACTTGGGATAGTATATATTAACTCTCTATTTCCTCGTACTTTTCTAACATTTTTTTCTTCTTCCTTCCTCTTTCTTCTAATTTGATACTGATATTAAAAAGAATTCAAAGTTTCATAATGTTTAATAACTATACAATTTATAGAACAGGCACATACGATCCGGAATCAAGACTACCCTTGGTAGTCATGAACTCGGTTGCGTTCCCAAAAGACAATTCTGACAATACCGATGATAATCTACAACAACATCTTTCTATTTTGCCAAGAGAACAGTATGCATTAATATTCTTTGCTTGTGGTGCACCAACCAAATCAACATGGGCGTGGCTTTCTAAACTTTACACTTCATTGACGGAAGATATGAAGCAAAGAGTTGGGAAAATATACATTGTCCACGAAAGTTGGTGGGTTCGTGCAATGACGACGTTTTCAAATTTCTCGTCTGCCAAAACAGTTCATATCTCTACATTATCTGAACTTGCTAAACATTTAGACATTACAAAATTTCATATTCCAACCGATGTTTATACTTACAACCTAAGAGTTGAGAAGAAAATTTCTGTCCCTATCTATAGTCCCCCTATTTTTGGAGTACCTTTACGAAGGATCGGAATGGATGTGGAGTATCCCAAAATGTGGGCTTCATGTTGTGAATTATTAATGGATAAAGGTTCACAAACACCCCATATTTTTGAGGTAGACGTTCATCACGATCTTACATCCATTTTACGTGACGGTTTTGACAGAAACCAACTGATTGACCTTTCACAGTTTGGACCTCACCCCACTGCATCACTTATTAAGCTATACCTTGAATCACTCCCTACCCCTATTTTGCATCCAACCTATCTTAACGACAACCCTATGCTTACAGCCACTCACTGTGTATGCATATTTCAATCACTTCCCTATGTCACCCAAAAATTCCTTTATGACTTGATGGAAATTTTTGATCAATGTGTTAAAAACGAAATCCATACACCTCACACTATTGCTATTGCAACTGCACCTTCATTTTTGGGCCATTTCACCCAAGTTTATGAAAACAGATTGAGAGCAGTTCGTTTCATTGGATCATTAACTGAGTATTGGGAATTTGTTGGTCCTGTTGTGAAACCAGACTATTCCTCAAATCCCAAATCACCCTTCAATGAACCAACTACTTTCTTACCTTCTTTGGATGAACAAATGGAATTCAGGTCATTGGATTCTAAGCCTGAAATTAGATCATTTAGCCAACGACTGCCACCTAGTGGATTGAACTCACCTACTCAACGGCAGACAGGATTCCGCAGTTCTACCTCTAGTAGAGAATCACTTGCCTCTAGCATTATGACAACCCAGCGAGTTCCTTCCGATTCCTCCATGAGCAGTGCTGACGATGTCACTCCTACAACCCCCACCAAGAAGGCACCTATCGCTATCCAAAAGCCTGTTTCTCGACGTTCCACAACCATCAACTCTCGCAAGCTCTATCCTATGATGGACATCCCCCCTTCCCCACCCAAACGAAGTCTTTCTAGTTCTCCTGTCAAACTAACTAGAACCCTGCGTAAAAGTGCTTCCACAAATTTTGACCCCTCTGAAAACCTATTTCTAAATGGACGAAGAGTAGGTGATAGTTATGACAGTGAAAGTCCTTATTTAGGCAGAACTGTCTCTAAAAGAGGTAAAAAAGTCTCTCAATTAGCAAAACTTTACGAATAATTTTACTCATCTTCTTCTTTTTTGTTGTTATTTTCAAACATATTTCTAGGGAATTGACATCTTAGATCTTAATTAATTATTTATTTATTTTTATTAACTTTTTTTCTGTATATTTGTAATGTTTTAAAGTTGCTTAATGAAGTGTAATTTTTTTTTATTACACATTGATACATGTAATATATATGCATAGAAAACAATAAAGGAAAATCTGTATATGACTTCCGAATAAGCAGGTAATACGAGTGATATAAATAATCGATAAAAATAGGGTTGAACTCAGACAACACAATTGTATCTGTAATATTACTGATAATAGTGTTTACGGACAAACATGTTTCGTATACATAATACAAGTATAGAAGAAATACAGGAAAACCGAATGTATAAATACATTATCAGATCGCAATAAACAAAAGAGAGTCGAATTATGCGGACATGTTAGAATAACCGCAATATCTGGTATTGTGTAACTACAAGGCGTTAAACGTTTTCTGCATGCATGTGTATAAACAATAGTAATACTAGCAGCATGTATTATCATATATTGTTCGTAGTGCACATCGATGAAAGTTGAATCGAGTGGAAATAGTGGAATCCGAAGTTCATGCCCGTCCGGGGTCGGTTTGTAATGGTTTTTTCTCTGGGAAGGGTAACCATCTACATCTGGGATGTACAGGTTTTCCCATTGCACGTGTATTAATAATAATAAATCAGATTAAAGTCCTCTATGATCTTACAAGTTCATTGGTTTACAGTAGGCAGTCCGGAAAAAACGATGGCCGCTACAATATGCAGAAAACAACAACCGCACAGGCAAAACACAACACGATCTTCCTTTATACTAACGTAAGCAAAATGATTATTCTTACTAATTTAAAGACTAAGAGAAGCAATGAATTACAAATTACCGAAAATTTACAATTCATGGTTGCTTCGTGATACATCTGGGTTCTTCGCCTATTGAGATTCTTTTTATCTGAAGTTGGCTGGAGCTTGAACTATAGGAGAACGAAGTTTTTCATGCTGTAGCATTGTATTGGGCACTTTGGAAATGCCAGTTGAATTCAAAATGTTCATACAAAGAGTAGAGAAAATTGGATTTTGCCTCAATTTTATGGCCAGGAAAGGAAACTGAAAAGAGATTCTGATTTGATTTTTCAAAAAAAGTAACGTTTTTGACGTTCTGGCCTTTTCACTTTTATTTTCTTATTTTGGCTGCCAAAAAGCGTAAAAAACCTTAAATTTAATTTTTTTTTTTTTTTTTTCTGTCATTTCTCTCTTTCTTATTTTTTTCTCATTGTCAATTCAATCCATTCTCTTTGGCTTAGTCGTCCTTCACAATGTCCTCGTCTCGTTATCCAACTGATCTTGAACGTGGATCGTTCTCTCGCACAGAAACAGAAAACAGCTTATTATCCCAAAGCAACGATGATGGATTCTATGGCTCTACTGTCAGACCTAAAGACTTTCGACGACCTAGTCATTCAATCTTCAATCCTGACCCTTTAGTCACCCAGAGTCCATTCTATCAGCGACTCCATCAGGGAAGAATGTCCGTTTCTCATTCTCCGCAAGAGACTCTTTGTCGTGTTGAAAATCTGCAAGAAATGAGACCTTTCAGACTTATTGGCATTTCGAACGCTCGTTGTAACTGGGCTGAGTTCAGAAAGCCTGAAGAATGGGTGGCGAAGTTAAAGAATAAAAAACTCGCTGAATTTTATACTGCCCAAAATGATATGATCGATAGGTACGAAGAAATCGATAAAATGTTGGATTCGGGGGTCCAATTTTCTATGCTTAGAGATTATGGTAACGATATTGGACCCAACCAAGATATCAACACCACTACGAAACGTCAGGGTGCTCCAGCAAATATCACTGGCAAATCGCGCCTTGGTGCCAGCGAAGAAGAACAATCTGCTATTGTTATGTTTGCGATATATATCAACATGTTCATTAATGTGCTACTTCTAATAGCTAAAATTGCCGTGACTATTTTGACAAATTCCTTGTCTGTACTTGCTTCCTTGATCGATTCCGTTCTTGACTTCATGTCCACTGCCATCATTTGGTTCAGCACCAGACTTGTTGCCCACCATGATTGGAAAACTAAGCATTTGTATCCAGTCGGTCGGAGCCGATTGGAACCTATCGGTGTTCTTGTTTTCTCAGTTCTTATTATTGTTGCCTTTTTGCAAGTAGGAAATGAAGCCTTACAGAATTTACTATGGGGTGAACATACTGCGGTTGTTGTTGGTATTGCTTCTGCTATTATTATGGCTTTTACCGTCTTTATCAAATTTTTTGCATGGATTTGGTGTAAAAACATTGATTCCTCGGCCGTCCAAGCTTTAGCACAAGATGCTATGACTGATGTTGTATTCAACTTTTTTTCAATAGTCTTCCCTCTTTTCGGTCACTTTTTCAATATTTGGTGGTTAGATCCTCTTGGAGCATTGCTTCTTTCTTGTTACATTATCTATTCCTGGGGTGAAACTGCTCTTGAACACATTGAGCACCTAACTGGTGCAACTGCTGAGGTTGAAGATCGTCAAGTCCTTTTATACTTGTGTTCACGTTTTGCTGAATCCATTTTGCAAATTACTTCCCTCCAGGCTTACCATACTGGTGATAGACTCACTGTTGAAGTTGATATTGTCCTCGAGGCCAAGTCTAGTTTGAGAGATTCACACGATATTGGTGAAGCATTACAATATGCTTTAGAAACTCTACCATTTGTAGAAAGAGCATTTGTTCATTTAGATTACAGAACTGGTAATTTTGCTGGCCATCTAGCTAACTAATAAATATAATTAGTATAAAGTATCTTTATTCTGATGAAAAGATTTTATATATATATATATTATTTAATTTAATTTAATTATACACTTTTATATTTGATAATGTAGTACTAGTTACCTATGTACATATGTAAGTGCATATGTACCAACATTTAACTCCATGCTTGTTCCCAACAACATATGTGTACGTACACTAAAATGTATATGGAAACAATAATCCTGGGCAGATAGAAACGTATCAAGTACAACATTGTTAAGATATAATTATAATAAGAAACATCTGTGTTGTTGTAATTATTACCATTGAAACTAGCTCCTACGTTCATATATACAGTATTAGAAAGAATTGATACAATAAGGAATAAGGTCGATTTCAAAAGACTTGAAAATAAGAACAAAAGTCTTCTTTGGGCTAATTGGGAGTTGTTCCAGTCCAATTTGATGAACTTTATCATTTAGGGTTAGGGTTTAATTTTATGTGGAGGAAATTTCATTTTTTTTCTTACCTTCAATATCATCATCCACACCTCCGTACATCCTTCCATTCAATTCAACTACAACATTCATTAGAGATGAACAGTAACGAAGGTACCGACGATCCTGATCCGGAATTTTTAAACTCTCTGATGCTTCCAAATGGGGACTCGTCGCTTTTGTTTGATCCAACGACTTCGCCGTTCAAAGAGTTTCAAGGAGAATCTGTGAATCAACACGCTCTTTTGTTAAATAGACAAGCGGATAGTGGGAAAACAATGGGACTTCAGTTTCATCAGAATGATGATTTACGAAATAGAAACAGGCAAAATCATCCAAATCAAATGCATCAGCAGCATCCTCAAAACCATCATCAGCAACAGATCCAACACCAAATGCATCATCATCTTCCTCAGAATAAACGACAGAAACACATGGACCTTTATAGAGAATCTTTTGAAAATAACGTCTCTCCTAGTTTATATCCTACTACAAATGCATCGAATCCTTCTATTTTACCAATATCTTCGGATTCTCCTAACTTATTCACTGCCTCCGGAACCTCGACTCGCTCTCCCAGTGTGTTCCCGGTGTCTCATACTCAATCACCAAATCTTTTCCCCCTCGCTCCATCGCCTTCAAATTTACCTTCGTTTACGGCTCTCGTTTCTCCTCCGATAAATAATCAACTTCATCGTGATAACTATTTTTCACCTCATATAGCCACTTCTACTGCTTCTGTACCAACCCCCACACCTGTGATACCGGCACATGAAGCTGAGTTAATGTTAATTCGTCAGAAATATAAGGCAAAATCAATGATTCCCACTGATCTAAGTAGCGCTAATTATGCTCAGCAGTGTATTTCAGCTGCTATTTCATCTCGTCTTGATCCATTTGAATTACACCGAAATGAATATAAACTGCTTAGTCCTCATCTGCCTCCTGTACATGTTACAACATATCTAAATATTCGAAATGGTATTTTACGATTATGGCTCTCCAATTCTAAAGTTAACGTCACACGAATTGAAGCAGCAGGTTGTGCTAGGGAAGATCGTTTTTTCAATCTAGCGGAAGTTGCCTATGATTGGTTGGTCCGTTATGGATACATCAATTTTGGATGTTTTGAATATCCTGGTTACGATTGGTATAATCCTGTTCCCGAAGCCCAGAGAAAACCTCGCCAGAGGATTATCGTCGTAGGTGCAGGTATTGCGGGACTCAGTTGTGCTAGACAGTTGGAAAATTTATTTTTACGAAAGGCAAGACATTTTTCAGAATATCAAGATATCCCTCAAGTCATTGTTCTTGAAGGAAGAAGAAGAATTGGTGGTCGAATTTATTCTGCCCATCTTAAAAGTGATCCCTCCTGTGCGGTCGATATAGGTGCTCATATCATTCCTGGTTTCGGAAATGGTAATCCTTTAGCTACTCTGGTTAGACGACAACTCGGCTTACCTATTCGCAAAATTTATCTGGACAGTGAAATCAATGACGGCCTTACTGGTGAAACTATTTCAAAGGAAGAAAAGAAAAGGATAAAAATGCTTTTTGAACACTTATTAGAGAGAGTCTCAAAACATCATACCAACATGAAATTACCGTATTCTGCTAAAGGAGATGAAGCATTAATCCGAGCTTCAAAAGATCCTATTACTAATTCATACGAAGAAAACTATACGCTAGCACAAGCTGAAGAACGAGCAACAAGTAATGAGGATGTGCATATTAGTGAGTCGGATTACAAAACTGATGCTCAGTGGAATGGTCAAGATACTGGTAGAATCGAGATACAATTTCTCAAGAAGATTGGAATCAAACTCAAACATGGCATATCGGAAGAAACTGATATCAGAATTTCGCCCGAGAGACAAGCTGATGTAAATACGAGTTTGGGTAAAAGCATGGATTCTTTACTGAAACAAATACAACAGGTTGCTGATTTTTCTTCAAAAGAAATTAGGCTTTTGAATTGGTATTATTCTAAATTTGAAAGTTTATATGCTACATGTTTGGATAACTTGAGCTTGGAAAGTTGGAATCAGAATCATGAGAAACATTTTACTGGAGCTCCATCTTTGACAAAACATGGATATATGTCTCTTATTAGAGGACTTTACACTTATCCGACAAAGTTGGATGTAAGATTCAAATCTTGTACAAGTGTAGTAGAGTACTCAAATGATGGGGTTGAAGTTTTTTTAGAAAATGGAGAACAAATAAAGGCCGATGCTGTAATTATGACAGCTCCTTTGGGAGTTTTGAAAAAACGAAATATTCAATTTATTCCTGATCTTCCTAAATGGAAGTCTGATAGTATTGAAAAACTTGGTTTTGGTGTTACAAATAAAGTGTGTTTGATATTTGAACACGTTTTTTGGGATGATTCTAAGGATGTTATTTCTATTACCCCGAGTCCGGCCAATTTTGGACGACTTTCGAATCAATCTGATTTTAAACTACTACGTGGTTATTTTTACACGTTCCACAATTTAACTGCTGCTGTGGGACGTCCATGTCTTGTTGGCCAAATATCAGGTGAAGCTGCTGTACATATGGGCACGCAATCTGATGATGTACTTGTAGGTGCTGCTTTGAGAGCCCTGAAGTTGGTTTATCCAGATGTGATGTCTGTCAAATTACAAGAGTCTATTGTGTCAAGATGGCAAGTAGATCGCTATGCTCATGGTTCATATTCTTATCTAGGTCTTGGTGCTACGGCTGCTGATCATGATCTTCTTGCTAGACCTATTGGTAAATCATTGTTTTTTGCTGGTGAAGCTACGTGTAGATCACATCCAGCAACTGTTCATGGAGCATATCTTTCTGGTCTTCGTGCTGCAAGTGAAGTTCTTGGGTGTTTGATTGGTGAAGTGAAGATTCCTAAACCTCTCTGTCCATCAAAAGAACTTGTTCCTAGTGCAGCACAGATTATGCAATATCAAGCACCAGTAGAACCTTTACACATAGCTAATCTTCTTGATACTACTCAAGCACAAGCCCATATTCAACCACCCGTTCCACTCCCTGCATCATCAACCACACAAATGCAAACAGCTCAATCAGTAATATCTGAAACGGATGGTCTTGCGGCACTTGAACAGGAATTAAAGTCACTCAAAGAAGCTCGTGTTAGTGTTGATTCAGAGAAAATGCGACGTGAGCTTGTTAATGATCTTGGACCTCGACCTCTTAAACCTGAACGATCAGGGGCAGCTAATCCATTCCTGATTTTCCAAAAAGACTTTTGGGAACCTTGTCGACGAGAATGTGATATTGAAAAACAAACTTCTTCAGGTGACCCATCTGCACGAGCTACCCGTAACGAAGTTCGTGCTGCTCTTGGACAAAAATGGAGACTTCTTGCAGATGATTTAAAGAAACCATATCTTGAAAAAACAAGAGATATCAAAGAATGTAATGATAAAATTACTGAAGAATATAAAGAAAAACTTCGTCGTTATGAAGCTGAAGCTGAAGAATTTAAAAAACGTTGGAAAGAAAAATATGGTTCTAAACCATCGAAAAAAGAATTACAATTAATGAGATTAGTTGGTGCTGGGAAAAGAAAAAGAGTAAATTAAAGGATTTTTTTTTTTCTTTCTTTCTTTCTTTCAATATATATTCTAATGTTTGTTATGATACATATTTTTGTTTTGGTATCATCATTTTTTTTTAAAGTAGCTATTTTGTTCTTACATATATATCTATATATTTTTAATGAATTTATGACATTCCCTTGATTATTATTATTATTATTATTATTATTATTATTATTATTATTATTATTATTATTATTATTATTATTATTATTATTATTATTATTATTATTATTATTATTAT
>JAJMJJ010000272.1:9621-24585 GCA_030568955.1 Geotrichum siamense (nom. inval.) | reverse complement strand
GATTTTTATTAAATATTTTGCTCCTTTCTTACTCACAACCCTTTGCATCCTGATCTGCTTGGCCTAATATATTTCATCTTTATTATCGTGAAACTAAAACTGATGTACAGTTACATCCTGAGATTGTTAAATCTGGTAAATAAAAAAAAAATCTACACCTGCATTTCAGAAATTCAAATAATTATAACTGGTGGTTATTATTGGCGGAATATCATTTTTGTCCGTCTCTCCTTCAGTTGTTGTAATAGATACATAGTTTAGTTAGAGTTTGTATTCTTTCTCTTAATTAAATTCTTTGTATTGAAAAATTATTGATAATAGTTAACTGTATTCGGTAGATGAAATTACAAAAAATAGGTCCACAGTTATCCCAACTTAATTTTTCAAAATTATGTAATCAATTATTTTCAAAAAATTGCTTGACACGAGGTTTGACTTTGGTAGCACGTAGGTGCCCATTGCTATACACTCAGCAATAATCCAATTCATTCCAACTTAGCAAATGATTGCAAAATCCGTGAAGCAACTTTATCAACCTCGGGTATCTAAGCGATGGCAATCTAAACTTCATTCGACCTCTGACTCGAAGGATCTTATTTTGTCTGTGCTCCGATCAACCGCAACGAAACGTGAAGCAAAGCAGTACATCTCCAAATACACTCCTTGGACAGGTAGAGATGTTCAAGCCATCAATGACCGTCGTGAATTTGTCCAGTCTCTGTTGAGACAACCACAGCAGTCAGGTTCATTTTCCAATTCATTGAACGTTATAAATCACCCGGAAACCTTTAAAGGTATTCAAATGAGTGGAAACGTTTTACGAATCGCAATAATAAAAATGAGAGATCTGAAATCAGTTGCACCACAGACATTTTTGGATTTGGGGAAAACCATCGTTAGATTGGTCAAACTTGGTGTCAGTCCAATAGTTGTCATTGATGCAGGCAAGAAACGAAATGATTTTTTGGGTCTCGATAATCAACCTTTTAGAGCTTATGAAAGAGATATTACATGGAAAGCTGCTGCATTAGCAAGTGCTATTGAGTCAGCTTCAAGCGATGGAGGTGTTAGAGCTCGACCTGTTGAAGGTCTCTTTGAGTTGGACCCAACCAATCCTGATGGCCTGAAGTTTTCGTTGCCAGACTTGATCATGATGCCTCTATCAAATGGCGTAGTTCCTGTAGTAGTCCCTCTTGCGTACAACAATCAAACTGGTATTGAAAAGTTAATTTTGGCTGATGATACGGTTGTATTTTTGTCCAACGAACTGAGTAAACAGAAAGTTTTAAGTATTGAGAAAATAATCTTCATTGATCCTCTAGGTGGAATCCCTTCAATTGAACGGAAACAGGGCGCACATGTTTATGTTAATCTAGTTGAGGAATTGGAGGAAATAATTTTTGAGCTCCATTTACCGTTTATAAACCCAACCGAGCGAGAAATCCAACTTGACAATCTTCGAACGTTAGATAGGGCTTTAAGAGATGGTATCACTGGTCTTATTACTACCCCAAAAAGTGCAGCTATTAGCTCATCCAGTCAAAACCCAATAATATACAATGTGTTGACCGACCGCCCTATAGTTTCTTCCTCATTACCTGTCGAGCTTAAAAAAACACCTCGCATTGAAACTACTATTGTGCGAAAGGGAATGCCAATTTTGAAATATCAAAGCAAAAGAGGTATGGGTCTTGATATTACAAAATTAGATAATGTAGACTTATTAAGACTATGGGATCTTATTAATGATTCTTTTGGTCGGAAATTAGATGTTGAACACTATATGGATCGAATCAATGGTAAAGTTGCCGGTCTTATTATTGCTGGTGACTATGAAGGAGCTGCCATAATAACATGGGAAGAACCGCCACGAGAGGGTAAAGCTCAATCTAATATTGAGATTGTGAGTGAGCTAGATCGTATTGAGCAGGCATTTGAGAATTCCCAGAATAAGAAAATTGCTTATCTCGACAAATTTGCTGTACGAAGTTCATCTCAAGGATCTTCGGGTGTAGCAGATATTTTGTTTAAGACAATGGCAATGGAATTATTTCCACAAGAATTAATATGGCGTTCTAGAAAGACCAATCCAGTAAATAAATGGTATTTTGAAAGATCTAAAGGAAGTTTTAAAATGCCCGATAGTCAATTCTGTACCTTTTGGAGTGGTTATAATACAAGGGAAGAATCCAAATTAACGGATTATATTTCTATCTGTAAATCGATTAAACCATCATGGGAGTCATAATCTGGTTTATGAATTTGTTCAATAAGAATTTTCCTTCATATAGAGGAATTAAATTATTATTGAAAAATTACAATCACATTTTCTATTTAATGTTCAATTTTTGTTTTTTGTTTTTTTATGTAAAGTTTTTTATTGTTTAAACTAGAAAATGATGTTTATTAGTAAAAATCCCAAAAATTCAATTTATTTTTTTTTTTTTTGTATCCAAATTTATTTTCTTTGATCAAAAAAAAGTTGTGTGTCAATCTAGACTTTGGAATGTTGACATTGGGGAGGGGTGTGGGAACATCTAGGTGGTGTTGGGAGATCAAAGTACATGTTTCATAGTGTATTACAAAATACTCTATAACAGGGGGTATACACTAGATTAAAAAAAATCCCAGCATGGCTAAATTTCAATCGTTGAAATAAATATCCTCTTATTCTTCTTTATTCTAATCCAAAAATCTTTTTTTTTTTTCATTATATTGCGTGCTGTCATATTGGTTCTTAAATTATAATACATTGTTTCAAGTTTTAGACCCTTCTATATGGTTAGTTATAAACTACCTTAAATCGATAATGAACCTGGTAGAAATTTTTACCCTGGTTCTTAAAATATAATTGGAGCTATTAAATCCTTGAGAGATACAAAACTAATTACTGGAAAATACAGATATGACATGTTAGCTACTAGCATGCTTGATTGAGGTAAAAACGACTATCAAGCCTAAATTGACGTTACCTATGAGTTGACTGATTTCTTAAAAATTTAACATTCTATGCCCAACAACCTGCTAAGAATTCCCCCGGTGTTTGGAACAAAAAGCTGAATACAGATCTGTATCTCCTTTTAATTTCACTTCTATTGCCGGCAACTTGGTTGGTGTTCCTTCCTTGATGGGTAATAGTGTTGTCTCTGAAAGCCTTCTGATGCTGCCATCCTTTCTTAACTATCTTTTTTTCAAAATTTTCAAAGAAGTCGGTGTTCCTGATGGTGTCATTGACTTTTTTTTCTGGTAATTTCCAAAGTATTACTCAACAAGTATTAAACTCCTCTGAGATTGCTGCATTACATTTCACTGGTTTCAATGTTGTTTTCCAAAGTTTGTACCAACAAACTGCAACTATCTTTCCTAAATACAGATTTTTCCCTAGAATTGTGATTGAAACTGATGCTAAAAACTTCCATGTCATCCAGTCTTCTGCTTGACATTGCCTCACCCTGCAAAGTCCACTGTTAGAGGTCCTTTTTGAATTCCAAAATCAAAAATTTTTTGTTACTTCTAGAGTCTAAGTCTCTAAATCAGTATATCTTAAATTTAAAGAGAAACCAAGGTTTTGAATGGAAATCATCAAGGTACTACCTCCTTTTTGGAAAGATTGCACTTGCTCTCTGGTTTGGTTATTCACGAAGATTCTTTTAATAGGCTTGCTAAGGTTCCAGAAGAAGAAGCTAATGACTCGTCTGTAAAATTGCTTGTAGGTGGTAAAGTTAATAAATTCAAGGGTTTCTATAATACATCAACAATTTACAAGACCACTGTCCTTCAACATCTTTTCCTTTGCAAATAATTTTTTGGTCCTATCTTAACCGTTGTCACATTCAAAGATTTCCAATATGATGAAAATCTTGAAATTATTAACAAAACTTCTAACTATGGTTTTACTGTGTTTTAGTGGCCCTGCTGTCATTTGTCTTATTTCCAACAAATTAAAAAATGCAACCAGTAATTTCTTTACATTAACGACAAGTCCACTGGTGCTATAGTTGGTCAACAATGGTTTTGGAGGTGCTCAAAAGTTTGGTATACTAAGGACAAAACCTGCAGTGGTAAACAGATTTTCTAGTGTTAGAAAAATCAAGGAGAACTTCGTTGCTCTTGATTTCATTTATTACCCTTCAAACTCTCTATAGTTTTAGCTAATTCGATATTTTTTTAGAGCATTTATATTTTGCGTAGTATACATATATCAATAATAGATAACTGTTATACTTAAATATATATATTTATAAAATAAAATAAAAAGAAATTGTTAACAATATATTTATTGTGTTGTCTAATGATATATGTACAATTACTTAGGAGTAACAATAACCTTAAATGTTGAAACTTTTAGGTTAAGAAATCATACACTAGTAAACAAATTCCATTCCAAATTATATATATTAAAGAACAATGGAAATGATTTCAACTAAAAAAGTGTTAATTTTTATTATAATCTTGCGTATTCCAAACGTGACAAAAAGGTGATCCATTATTAAACGGATTTCCAATTGTGAGTATTGAACCTTCAGAATTGTTTGAAGATTGAGGTTCAGAATTATCAGAGGCTATAATTTTATCCAAATTGCTTACAACACAGTTAGAATCTTCCTGTTAAAATCCTCGACACTTATATTGGCGCTTTCATTGTCAATAATTTCTTTGTCATTCCATCGATTATTTATCAGATCTGCATCAAGAAATATAGACATGTAATAAGTATGTCTGAGAAATTTGATATGAGCACATAGTGAACCACGAACAAACATGTTATTTCACTTTTATTGCATAACTATCAAGATATAATTTTGTTGTTACGGACATTGGAGCATGTTTTGAGCGCATAGTTTTGTCGGGTCTAATGGCCGTAATAATATTTTTATAGCTGATCTGACTTGTTTTTTTAAATGTTTGTACATTACTATAATGAAAGACATTTTTTGCTTGTTGTAAATTACTGCTAGGGAACAGAGGCCATTTAAATTTGGCAAAATGATTAACTGGCAAATGAATGATAATTTAAGTTTTCAACTTTTGCAGGTACTCAAACTGTTTTATATTTAGTTCAAGCTCGTTTCTAAATGCACAACGACGGATGATCTTAGTAGCTTCACATCTTGAATAAATGAACTTACAAGTTCTGAAATATTGGTATGACCAAAAGTTTTATTACTTAAAAGCTTACCAAATGTGTTTCTGGGAAGTTGCTTAATGGAAGATGTATTTGTAAGTGTTTGAATTGCAGTTGGTAACTTACTGAAAGTTAGTAAATATTTTTAAGTCATAAAAACATTATTAGTAAAAGGATATGATATTTCCTTATTCACTGCTTCTCTGACTTTTAATGCAACCAAATTTTTTTTTTTAAAATATACCATTTAGAACATGTTCTATAAGGGAAAGAGCATTTTGCATCAATCTTACACTAGTGTCATAGTTCATGCTGATTTTGTCGTCATAGTTCTGTTCATTTCTAGGGTTACTATTTATTTTAGACTTGACAAACTTTAGGATCTCTATTGTTTTTACGAATCTTCAATAAATTTGGAAGTACCAAACATATAATATTTAGATATAGAATTTTATTCCAAAAAGGACGAAAAAAATTTAAATTTCCCCGTTTGATAAATAAATAAAAAAATTTGTGTGCAATTTATTAATAATAGTAATAATAATTATTTGTTTTTGTTCTGTTATTTCAATAGTTCTATACATATTTTTGTTATTTTGTCTATATATTGCAAAGATATATGTGATACTTTTCATATATTGCTTTAATATAATGTGTCCTTGTTTTCTATAATGCATTATACTTGTTTTAAGCTACAATATTTTCAAATATGTACATACGTATTATTATTTTTAATAAAACAATAATTTACAAGCAATTGCTAAAATAATATCACTTAAAGTATTGTATTTATTATATTTTAAATGAAACCATGGTTTACAAGCAATTGTTAATATAATAATAATCAGATTATTGTATTTCATTATCCAAAAAAAAGTCACTTCACTACGTACAAATATTTTTTTGCTCTTTTCTATCTGGTCACGCCAGTACTTGTGCTCAAGCTGAAGGTATTTTCATAAATACGTACAAATCTTCCTTATGTTAATCTTTCCCTAGTGGTTCTGGAAAGTCCCTAAACCTAGATTCCAGAATTTTAACACCCTAGCCCTATTACAAAAAAAGATTTTTCTGTTCGTCTTTTTTTTCCTTCTCCTTTTTTTTTTCCTTCTTTAACAAGTTATGGGCGCATTATCAACGCAATATGGAGAAACATTCCTACTTTATATATACGTTAAACGTGTTGTCCTAGATCAAATAATATGTGGAATTGTAACAGAGATTCATCATAGTAGAAAAAGAAATTGTGAATGGATTTTTGACGGTTCCGGACAAAGATTTGTGAGAAAGGATATTTACGTAGCGATTGTAATAGGTGCTGGATCAATGTACATAAGGAAGACTCTAATACATGTCTGTTGCCACTTTGATGTGAAAAATACAATGAATATCAGAATATATGTGTCGATGGTGGAACTTGTTTCAACAGATCCAGAAAATGACTACCATCGCTAAAATTATTTTGTAGAAGATAAGAATGTTAATATTCGACTTTTTTCTTACTTTTAATTAGTTCTCCAAATGTATTTTATTAGTATGTCTGTTGCTCCATTTATACGTACATACATAGCATCCCTCATTGTCACAAACAATATGTATCTATGTGGTCTGTAATAATTGAAAACATAAAATATTAGGAGAGAAAGGACTAAAATTGTTTCCTAATATGGAATTATCTACTGCATTTGGAATTTCTCTTCTGTATAATCAAATTCCAAAATGAAACTTTCTATATCAATTACATGACTTATACTGCCATGTCTTTAGGAACAAAATACATACATATGTACATACCTAAATACCTCAGAAAGAAATATTCAACAAAAATTTAACCTTTCAGGGACGAAGGGTAAAAAATGTTCCTCCAGAAATATTTTTTAATACGTTGGAAGTCTTTTTCCTCTATATCTATCAATTTCTCCTGCTTGAAATGTGCAATATCAGCATTCTAGCATAGCGATAGATTTTTCTCACCCGATGTGTTTAATAAGAGTCCCACAATGCTACATATAATGTATTTTATAATATTATGATACTTCTTTTACTTTTAACACATAGAAACTGTTTTTTCCAGCTGTTTGTTTCTCTCATATATCCTTCTATGGATTTCTTTCTGATACAAATTATTAGCAAAATTTTATGGAGAAGTACCAAGTTTCTCACCTTTAAATTTGTTGGATAGCAAATACATTAAGCAAAATATAAACACAATATGAAATATACATATTATAAAATAGACATAATATGAAGAATTTTTATCTTCTTCTATTAGCCGCAATAGTTGATGGCCTACTTCAGTAAAAATTTGCGATATTGTTCTCATGCTTCACATTGACTTTTGGTTTTTTTTAGACATATATGTAAACTGCCATAGAAATATGCTCTTTTAACAATTGCTTTGTATGGTTAATTTTCATTGTCTTGATTTTTTATTTAGTAGTGTCAAAAGTTCGGTATCACTACTGGACCAACTTGGTTAACAAAACTATACTGAGCTTGAATCATAAAGTAAGCAAAGCAATTTGGAGTTAAAAATATATTAGGGGTGTCGTAGTTCTCTTTGTTTTAAAATCAATTACTTATTTATACATGCTTGAAATGAAGGTAATAAACCAGTCATCATTAAAACACCATTAAGTAAGCAAATACATGTTGATATTGCCAAAAAATTTTCTACATTTACTAATTGTTATTAAAACAACATGCAAGTAATCTCATCATTTTACAATTATATTTAAAAATAAAGTAATTTCTATTTGTAGCATAAAATTCATATCATTTCATGTTGGTTAAAAGACCAACTCCTTTGTCTTATATCTCAAGACGCATCGTGAGGAATATTAAAAATATATTAAAGTCTGCTACAAAAATATATCAGAAAGTGAAAATAGTAAAATGATGAAATGATAAATAGAAATGCACAAACTTACTTTAATAAACTTGTACTACTTCCAATGATAACTCATTTCGTCACGAATTAGGATTGAAATTTAAACCTTAGAAGGTATCAAAATGTATTAATCGATGATATTGAAACTTCATGACATACAAACCTTAGAAGTACAAAAATTTGTTTTTGAAAAAGGTAAAAGTGGTTATTTTTATATATCTTCCTCATTGAATAATTTTACAATAAATTAATTTGATGAAGCTTGACTTGTACTATATAAGGAGTAAAAATTTTTTGTACCAACGATTTTCCAAATTATAATCTTTTGTGGTATCCAATAGTAAAAGACGTAACAAAATAATATACAGGAATTACTATTGCAATGGTTAATTACATATCACATTATTATGCCCTATTTATACTCACATACATGTAATGTTAACCCCGATAAAAATCTTCGGAAATAATACTGAATGTTTTGGCCAAAAGTTTTCACTTTGTTAATCCATTGTCAGATACCATTATCCCAACGTGAAAATTAACCCACTAAAAACCTGACATCTATCAATGTCTCTCGGTATGATTAGGCACTTCCTACAATCGATTGATAATTGTGTTATTGGTTCTGGCGCTTTAAAACTTGGTAGGATGACAAATCAACATGAGGCGTGTATTATCATGGTGACGTTAGCTAGTAATTGCTAACAACATTTAAAGATATAGATTTCAATTTTGAGAATGTCAAATTGGTGTGCACAGTATTTGCAAACAAAATATAGATCCATTAGCTTTGAGGTAAATTTATTGATTTATCATTTCTAACTCTAATAATAAGATGTTTGAGTCTCTCGGGTTACATATATTTTCCATTATTAATTAAGTTGTTCGTTCAATGGTTGAAATTTTTTTTTTTGCAAAGTTTTATCATTGCATAAAGACTTGGACAATTAGTTTATTTTGATCTAGTTGTATGGTGAATTAGTTGTTTTACTGCTATGATGGGATCACTTCTGATTTGTTGGCATTCTATTATCATCAGTAGGTTTTATGTAATATGTTTTAATTGTGTAAATAATTTTGTATATGTTGTATGTACTAATAAAAAGATCCAATCTAATATTTATATACTTCCAAATATGAATGCTATCCATATATTGTAATATTCACTAACACGAAGAAGTCAACAAATAGATGAAATTAGAGGCTTTGATAAAATCTAAAGTGGGATGAAAACTCGAGTTGTTGAATGAAAACAACAATTCAGGATCAAAATCTAGAATCTGACGGTAGCCAATTTCCTGATAAATTAGTGAGGAATGCCTGACACAAACCGTTCTCTAAATTCAAAGCTAAAATGTCATCTTCCACTTCCAGAACGGACAAAATTAGGAGGTATTTTTCTTGTTAAGGTATGTAGTTATGTACATATGTATGTATGTAAAGCAAGATAGGATAAAGGAGTTAAGTTGGTATATAGTCGTTTAATACTCCAAGTTCTTCATTTTTTAATCTTTTCAAAAGTCATATTTTAATTATGATAAGTATTTATCTTGTTAGATTTCAGAATGATGTCACCAATTTTGCTTTCCTCAATTAGATTGACTTTAGTTTTTTTATATATTGCAGCGGTAATCTTTTTGGATTAAGCCATAAGTTCGTAGTTATTGATAATGTAATTAATTGGTTTGATTCTAAAATCATCCTGCTTGTTTGTAGTAGTGGAATATTGAATTTCCAATGAACTATTCGTTTGATTTGTATACTCTTCCCAATGATTTAGTTCTGTGTTGATATTTGGATCGTGGTGATTGGCAAAAGATATAAAATATTTTCTATATGCTGAAGCTGGCCCCATTTCAGTTGTGAATTGAAACATAACATCATTAGCATGAAATGTTCCTAAATATGGTGTAATAGAATGAAGATGCGTAGAATGGTAGATCCAACGAGGAACATCAGGTGTAAATTGGAGCATAAGACGACGTGGCGCTTGAAAAAGTAAATCTCCAATTAGTGACGCAATTCGTTTGGATTGTGGTGTTAAAATGTTGTAATGTTCTGTTCTATAGGGTGAACCTTCTGATGGAGTGTTAGGGTAGTGTCTAAATAGCTCATCAAATGATTTGTCTGAGACTCCAGGGTAAATCTCGAGAAGTTTTTGTTTCAACAATTCAGTAGTAACAGCTCCAATCATAACAGGGACAAACAAAGTTCCTTCATCTTCTTGATTTCCTGTAATATATGGTACACGAGCGTAACGTCCAGAACGGTACAATTCAAATGCAGTATCAGGAAGGATTCCACCATCAGGTCTAGGAGAAAAACTCAGAATAGCTGGTAAAATACCATACACATCTTTAAATCCATAACTATTCTGTGCTACAGAAATAATAGAGGCAGGAAGTCCTCGAAGACATTCAAGTTTGTTCTCAGAATCCGAACACTTAGTTAGCGTAAGTAAGCGTTGATATCCTTTCTCGGGGGCTTCACTAGTAGTGTCCAAAAAAGGAAGAGGTCCACCACTTTGAAGTACAGCTGAAGAAAATAGTTTGCCATTTTTGTAAGAGTTGTCTCCACCATAAGAAACCATGAGATGAGCGATACTCATGGCACCTGCAGAATCTCCAAATATAAGTACTTTATCAGGGTCACCACCAAAATTAGTAATGTGATCTTGAACCCATTTTAGAGCCGTTCGCTGATCGTGTAAACCTGCGTTAGTATTTCCTTCATTAGTGATATCTTTACCTGCCAAAAATCCCCATGGTCCTAATCGATAGTTGACAGAAATGTAAATAACAGGACTTTTCATATTGACACTGTCCTTGATAAATTTTGTTCCTGGATACATTGCAGCAGATCCAAAAGAAAAAGTACCTCCATAGAAATAAACCATAACTGGAAGTTTGTGATCACTTTTAGTACCTTTAGGACGATAAACATTAAGATATAAACAGTCTTCATTCATGGACACGGAGCTGTAGAGACTTTGAAGTAAAGGGCGTTTCATAAACTCGGGTAAACTATGACCAATACTCATCACCTCATATAAAGCAGAAAATGCATTAGAAGGATTTAGTTGAATGCAAGAACTTCGAAATTTGTCAGCCTTCAAATTAGCATATGATCCAGAAAATGGGTGAGGATGTTTGAATCTCAACTCTCCAACAGGAGCGTCAGCAAAGGCAAGACCTTGAAAAACTTCAATTCCCTTTTCTATCTTTCCAGTAACTTTTTGGTCACCATTAAGTATAACAATTGGTGGTTTACTAAATAATGCCACTGAACTTTGGGTATATAATATCAAACCATAAACCAATTTGAAAAAAATTATTAAAGCAAATTTCATTTTTGGCCAGGAAAGTAATTAGATTTTGGAAGATTATTTTTGAACTTCTCAATTGTTTGTGTATTAATTGAAAAGAAAGAGAAATAGAAAAAAAAAGGATAAGAAGTATTTTTATAGCTAAGAGTTTAAAGTTCCGAATCTATTGTTTAATATTTTTTCATGTAAGATCAATTGATTAAAATGGGATTTAATTTTGTGAAAAGTAACAAAGAAGCTGATTCTATACAAGAAATTCCTCTGGTAAAATTTCAAAATTTATTTTCTTAAAAATTGAAGTAAGAAGATCAATATTTCTAACTGCTCTTTGTTTATGATCAAACAAGGTAATTTTAGAAGCTGTTTAGATACATTTAATACAAACCTTTAACTTATTTTTCATGAGTAAGTAGATAAATGTACATATATATAGCAGAATAATAGATTTTATATTTAAAATACATATTTACGTATATTAAAAAAAGTTTAATAATTGAATAGAAAAAAATGGTCATCCCAGGCCAATTTATTAATACAGGAGGCGCTAAGTGAAAATCCATTGAGTCTTTTGAAGTAATGACTATTTATTGTTTCAAAGGATTTAGATAAATTAAAAATAAAAACGTTTTTTTTTTAATTTTTTAAAAAAGATTTTAATTTTATTTGGTTTCTAAGGTTTCTGGAAAACTATTTTCTTCTTCTACTATATATCTTATTAACGTTATAATATCTTTCTTTCTTATATGAAGACTTAGCTTGGTGTTGTCAAGAAAGTAGTCATTGTTAGAGTTCATAATCAACCATATAAATATTTTTTTTGCTGAAATTTAATTTAAATCACTAGGTACGTACCTACTTGTCCAGGGTTGGTTTTAATTATAAATTCATAGTAAATCTACGAACTTCATTGCCTCACATAATATGATAATATTATAATTCTTTTTATTATACCATTTTTTTTAGCTTTTCTAGTTTGCAAAATTCATAGTCAAAAAAAAAAAAAAAATTATTTTACACTAATAATACACTATTATTTGTATTTGAAATCATACATATGTCCATATTTTTACTTTCCTTTGTGTGTATTATAGGGAGATAATAATAACAGCGAATAAAGAATTTGTAGAGAGATCTATTGAATTGGTAAAATAAATATTTAAAAGTTTCTAAAAATAAAACCTTCTAAGCCATCTTGAAAATCAGGTTATGAAACGAAATATAATGGTTGATAGGCATTGAATCCTTGGTTTGTATAGGTGATGATCGTAAGCCTACACCTTGTTCCCAGTGGTGGATATTATATCTAACCCTTACCCTATATAACTGCAATTTTAAGGGTTGCCCTTTATTCGGAAGTACCCTTTCCCTCATTTTCGTCTGCTTTTTACAACCACTTTATTTTTTTTGCATACACTTTTTCTTTCTCCCTCTCTTCCTTTCATAAGTTCTACTTCCCCTAATTGTACACTCCACCCTCCAATCATCGTCATCAACATCATCGTCACTGTTAAAGATGTCCTCAGCAAAGTTGTCGGATAAGGAATTATGTAAGTTTTGGCTGCTACTCCGCCTCGATGACGGTTCTTCATCTTTTTATGGCTTCTTTTTTTACCAAGGCCTCCTACTAACTCTTTGTACCAGTCGAATTGAACAAAACCGCAGTCACCAAGGGCTTCTCTATTCAGCCCAGACTTGAGTACAACACCGTTGGTGGTGTCAATGGTCCTTTGGTTATCCTCGAAAACGTCAAGTTCCCCAGATTTAATGAAATCGTCAACCTTACTCTTCCCGATGGCTCTACTCGTGCCGGTCAAGTTTTGGAAGTCAGAGGTGATCGTGCCATCGTCCAAGTTTTCGAAGGTACTTCTGGTATCGATGTCAAGAAAACCCGTGTTGAATTCACCGGTGAGAACTTGAAGATTCCTGTCTCAGAAGATGTCCTCGGCCGTATCTTTGACGGTTCGGGTAGACCCATCGATAAGGGTCCTAAGGTCTTTGCCGAAGAATATCTCGACATTAACGGTTCGCCCATCAACCCTTACTCTCGTATTTACCCCGAAGAAATGATTTCCACTGGTATCTCCGCTATCGATACTATGAACTCCATTGCCCGTGGTCAAAAGATTCCCATTTTCTCTGCCTCCGGTCTTCCTCACAACGAAATTGCTGCCCAAATTTGTCGTCAAGCCGGTCTTGTTCGCCCTACCAAGGATGTTCATGATGGTCATGAAGATAATTTCTCTATTGTTTTCGCTGCTATGGGTGTTAATCTCGAAACTTCTCGATTCTTCAAACAAGATTTCGAAGAGAACGGTTCTCTTGAACGTGTCTCCCTTTTCCTCAATCTTGCCAATGATCCTACTATCGAACGTATTATTACTCCTCGTTTGGCCCTTACTACTGCTGAATACCTTGCTTACCAAACCGAACGTCACGTTCTTACCATTCTTACTGATATGACTTCTTATGCTGATGCTCTTCGTGAAGTTTCTGCTGCTCGTGAAGAAGTCCCTGGTCGTCGTGGTTACCCCGGTTATATGTATACCGATTTGTCAACTATTTACGAACGTGCTGGTCGTGTTGAGGGTAGAAACGGTTCTATTACTCAAGTTCCTATTCTTACAATGCCTAACGATGACATTACCCATCCTATTCCTGATTTGACTGGTTATATTACTGAGGGTCAAATTTCAATTGATCGTCAACTTCACAACAGAGGTATCTATCCTCCTATTAATGTTTTGCCTTCGTTGTCTCGTCTTATGAAGTCAGCTATTGGTGAAGGTATGACCAGAAAGGATCACGGTGATGTCTCAAATCAACTTTACGCTAAGTATGCTATTGGTCGTGATGCTGCTGCCATGAAGGCCGTCGTTGGTGAAGAAGCTCTTTCCAATGAAGATAAGCTTTCCCTTGAATTCCTTGACAAGTTCGAATCTACATTTATTGCACAAGGACCTTATGAAAACCGTACAATCTTCGAATCTCTTGACCAAGCTTGGTCGTTATTACGTATTTATCCTAAGGAATTGTTGAATAGAATTTCACCCAAGATTTTGGATGAATTCTACGACAGAGAAAGAACACAAGAGGAAGACAAAAAGGCAACAAAGGACGTGAAGGATACTACTACTGAAGAAAATTTGATTGATGCTTAAAAAGAAATATTTCCTTTTAATAATTTTGATGTTTTGTTATTGATTACGTTTTTACATAAATACTAGTATATATATTACATCTATAGTAATATCATAATATTTGTTATGTATATATATGATACATGGTGTACGTTTCCACATGTTATATTTGAATGGAAATTCCTTAGCCATTGTTCTACTAAATGAAATGAAGAATTTGTCAAATGATGATAATACATACCGTACGCCATAAATTGGTAGGGGAATTGATTTTTATTTTATTTTGTTTATTTATTTATATATATTTTTTATTTATATATTTTTATTTTATTTTTTAATTTTTTTTTTTAATTTTTTTTTTTAATTTTTTTTTTAATTTTTTTTTTAATTTTTTTTTTTTTTTTTTTTTTTTTTTTTTTTTTTTTTTTTTTTTTTTTTTTTTTTTTTTTTTTTTTTTTTTTTTTTTTTTTTTTTTTTTTTTTTTTTT
>JAJMJJ010000271.1:0-24609 GCA_030568955.1 Geotrichum siamense (nom. inval.) | reverse complement strand
TTTTTTTTTTTTTTTTTCTGTTACAGATTCTTGCGGGTGGGATTGTACTACACCTCCATTGGACACTTTTCTTCTTGATAATTTCCCTTTTTTATATTTCTACTTCTTAAAACTTAGGGGGGGGTTTTCTTATTTATTTTCACATCAATTGAAAAAATATTTTTCTTTGTCCCAGTTTATATTATTAGAGGTTTCAGTGGTCAAAAGTTCTTGTGACTCTCATATCCATATCATTGCTACTTATAAAATAGATCCACCGTTTTCATATGATAATGTGGTTGCTACTTGGGGAGATAATTCAACAATTTTTTTTTTTTTATATTGACATTAGCTCTTTTCTTTTTAAGTTTTATATAGTTTAAGATATATGTTTGGATGATATATAATACTGTTACTTCCTTCGTAAATTTTAGTACCTACGTACCTGCCAATGTAATCAAATTATAATATTTAAGAATTGTGCTTGTTTTTATTTCGATATATTAAAGTAATATGCCGTAGGTACATAGGCAGTTCCGTACATAGCAATGTATGTACCAACAACTCGTATTATTCATACTTCATCTTCCAAACAATTCATATACAAAAAAAAATCATAAACTAATAATAAAAAAAAATGATATGTATATTATTATTAAATACTAAATACAAAAATATATTAAGTCTCATCGAAACATTGGAAGGTACATGAAACATGCAATTAATCCATTATAGATATGCGAGGTTAACTCTTTTTTTTTTTTCTTTCTTGTTCATATGTAGGGTAGTTATAATTAAGATGATGAGGATGAAGTTGTTGTTGTTGCAGGGAATATAAATGTTCCTACATTACTTTCGACAACACTTTCATGTTTTTGATTTTTTAATGAAGAAGAAGAAGTACTGGAAGGTTCATTATTAGGTGTTGCGATGGTAGGATTTGGGACTTGTAGTTCCCCTGGGTCTCCTGAGGTGGCAGTTCCAAATGTTAGTGGTTGAGGAACTTCAAGTGATAAAGATGATGATGAAGCGTCACCATTTACTAGTCTGATACCATGTGTTCCAGTTGTATGAGTAGGAGGCAATTGGTAGGTATTTTCGGAAGGAATTGGTTGATTCTGTGGAACACTAATCGTATGTTCTATTCTACTTGCATGCTCTTTATCACTGTCTAAAGAAGAAGAGGATGATGATGATGTAAATGAAGACGAATCTGAGTCTTCAGGTCTGTACGGCTTGATAGGGCCACGACTTAATACCTCAAAACCTTTGGGCTCCAAAGCATCATCTTCATTAATTCCTTTTCCGGACATAAGAAGTGAATTCCGTTTATCCTTAAACCAGCCAATAATCTTATTGCTTGTCGAATCACTCGACTGCACTGATGCTTTATGATGATCGTGGGGAATATCCTTAGAATCTTCGTCATATTGGGTCACTGAGGCATCTTTATCTAACAATCCCTCTAGTGAATTTGGGTTTCTACTTCGTCTCTTAGATTTAGAACTTTGAAGTACTCCTCCTCCATCAGCCATATCGGATCCAGGAAGGGCTTCATAGGGTGAAAATATTAATCCCGTTGTACCACTTAAATGCCCATTGTAATCAAATCCACCTTCTGCCTCTTCTACAGGAAATCTTGCATCCCCACTTTCCATACTTATACGCTTTCGTTGTTTCCTTTTTTTCTTCAACTCTCTTTGTCCAGTCTTTGTAAAGTAAACATCGGATTCTCGAACTGCGTAATCAACATCTTTTGGTAGAGGTGATACTACTCCAGCTCTGACTTCATTATCTAAATCACTCGATGAATTTGCTGTAGGACTATTAGTTTCATGTGAATTTTGTCGTATTCTTGGCTTGCGGTAGTACCCTCCTGAATTACGAGTTGAATTTTCGATAGAGGACCTGGATATAGGTGAAGTCATGATGTCTTCACCATTGTATTCTGTAGATGAAAGTAAAGCAGGTTCAATTTCTTTAATAGCCAGCGGAGAGAGTGCACCATTGGTTGGATTGTAAGTAGTAGATATGTCACCATAAGCAGAATCTTCCGATAGTAACATTGTACGACCATCAACAGAAAAAGAATGCATGTGCCCTTGCTCCATGTCCATTGGCGGAGATATATACGGTTTATTATCAGTAAGCGGAATATTTTCTACTTTATGTTTTCGTCTTGACAATTGTTTCAAGCTGTAAATAGCTCCAGTTTGTTCTTGTCCCACTATTCCTCCTTTTCTCAACAAAACCTCCACAAGAACTTGAAGTCCATGCATCAAAAACAGTAATATCACAATTCCATGACAGATTAATATGATATAACCAAGCCATTGACACACCACGACGTCGATACTAAGAGATCCAAGAAAAGGCAACGACAGGAAAATAATAACAAATCTCAAGATTGTGAAAAGTCCTGAAATTAGGTTCATACTTGTCTCACCATCATAAGGTTTGATAATGAGAATGCAAAAAAAGTAGAACAATTCAGTGATTGCCAACATAATAATTTGAGCCAAACCAGAAGTTTGAAGAGCCCCAAATATCATTCCTCTGATAAATGTAGCAGATAGTTCTACAATGAAAAAAATGGATCCTTGCTCATTATAAGTGTTGTAAAAAGTTCCATATTTTAAAAGAGTTGTAATGTCATCGAACCATGATTGTTTAGGCTTAATTTTAAGTAGTTGAAAACATACAAAGGCAGCAACAAGTACCCAAGAAACTAGAACAAGAGTAGATATGACAGTAAGATATACTTGTCCGCCTTGGGTATTTGTAATTATGCACTGGAAAAATGAAAAGGTGATTAAAGGTAATGCAAATAAGTGATGAGTAAGTTTTAAACCAAGCCCATAAATGAAAGGAAAGTTCCGACTTGCTATATAAGATGTGTCTTGTTTGTATTTCTTCCAGGCCCAATTTGACAAAGCGATAAGTTCACAAATTAAAAGGACAGCTGCACTGATACAAAGAAAGTAGATAATAAACCCAGGCCAAATGTCATTAGCTTTTGGAATCCGATTAACTTGACCTATTCTAGCCATGCCGTAAGACGAATTTCCTATAAAGAGGCCATCATCAAACTCTCCTCCGTTGCTGGATGCTATGGGAGAAGAAGTAAAAAATAAGCAAGACCAACTGATTACTGATAATATAGGCTGGTAAAATGCAGGATAATCAAGGGACAGACATGCGAGAAAAAATGCATATTGAAGGTAAATAATGAAATCGAAGTATCCTGGTGTTGTCAATCGAATGACGTTAGAATCGGATCCGTAACCGCTGCTCCACATGTATAAGTTCTTTGAACCAGACCATGGGTTCAATGATACGGTTAAGAAAAAGGTAGCTGCCACAAACACCGAGATACCAAAGATCAAAAAAACCAATATGAACCAAGGGCATGATTCAATAACAGGCATAGCCGATGCCTCAATACATCCTACTACGTTTGCTGAAGCCGCTGAATTTAATAAGACGAATTTTGTATTGAACGCGATACCTTGATAGGCATTGCTCACGATATATGTATAGGTGAAAGAAACATTTCCAGGACCAAATGGACACTCATTAGCAGCATCACAAAGCTTAGAGTAGTTGTCGTAGATGGGATACTGCAGAACTGAGAGTTGAGACCGAAGCGTTGAATATTTTTGAGTCTCGTCGTCGAGGTTTACTAGGGATCCAGTCATTGATCCGTAGACGGTGAAACGAAGATTTCTGTCCGAAGAATTTGCCACTTTTGTAAAGCTGCTGTCGACGCTAGTTGGCTGAAAGTATAGCGACGATGAGACCGAGTTGTAATTCAAGCAATCGGTGAACGGAACTTCGACAGCATATGATGATGGGAGCGCTGCCAGAAGGAGCAGGAACTTCACAAGGAGTAGCCTGCGGCCGAGAGCTGACGCAAACATTGAAAATACAGTGATGGACAGCACAAGGGCAAGAACATGAACGAACTTGTCGATATTGGTGGGGTCTAAACAAAAAGAGGAAAGAAACAAATAAAATTCCAGGATTGAGGCAGCAGCAGATACCTAAAATTTAAGTTCCAGAGGGAGAATAATAAGCGCTGGGAGATACAATTCTGTACACACCATAATTTACTACTCTCATTATCATCATCATAACATTCCACTCTACATAATAAACTGTATAGCATACAATATATCTACTTACTTAACTACTTTGTAGTGTTTTTAACTAGTACTGCGATAAAACTATACGCCTGTAACCCTCTTTCTACACTCACAGAGGTTTCTACCTATCAGCTTGTAACAACGGAGCATGGATGTTTCCAGGAAAAAAGCTTTTAAGTCAAAAGATAAAACTCACCGATTAAATGGCAAAATTGTCTTTTTAGAAATCATGAACATACCTGTTTTTGTCTCTTTCAAAAAGAACTAAGATTCAAGACAATTTGAGTAGCTTATACTCACCAAACTTTGGTTCATGTCAGAACGCTTAGATTCTGATGATTTTGTACTTTCTTTACTGTATACCTACTTATAGATATAAAAAGTATAGTTCAACTATTTTATGGATTATTAAACATAGTACTTCATTACTGGTCAGCAGTAAGAGTTCATGTGAATCATGTTTAAGATAATAGATGACAGTATTGTTCTTTAATCTGGGTATCTTTTCAGGTAAATTTAATCCGTAAATGTATATACAAGATATCTTTCTATAGCTTCAATTGTTACTTGCAATAACCGGCAACAGACGTTTCAATTACGGTAATAGTGTATATGAAAATTCGGGACATAATAAGGCGTAGGTATTTAGAAAGTGATTATAGCTTTTCAATAAAAATCTCACTACTTCGTATTGGTAAATCTTTAACCATTGGTGTCTCAATATAAGAGTCATCACTGATACCTACTGCAAGCATTGTTCCATCTCTGTCCACATCGAGTGCAACAACTGAATCATTATAAGCCGGATATGTCGACTTCCTTCGTCTCAATTTGTAATCCCAACTACAAACAATGTTATCAGACCCTCCTGTATAAAATGTAGGTTCTTTCGGATGAAACGCAAGTGCATTGACAGGTGTCACAACATCAACACGATCAGGTGTATTTGATTGATCTGGAATACGGTGACATTTAAATGCAAAACGTTGTGATTGACCTTCAATTTCGTTAAAGAAATCCACAGAGACGCGTCCATCTATCGTACTGTTTGCAAACCCAACATCATTAGGTATACATTTTAATTTTCGCGTCGGATATCGTAAAGTTGTGTCTCTAACATCAAGAGGTATACCAGTGAATTTCCTCAAATCATAAATATAAACCAGTTTATTAGAAGCTGCTACAACCAGATATTTGTCAGTGGCGTCCATATCAAATACTTTCCCCGGTAATTGAATAAACTTGCCAATTTGATTACCTGTCCGAACATCAATTTGCTGCAATGTTTTATCGAAAGATCCGGAAATAACTGTATGAGAATCCTTATGGTGTATCACACCTTTAATCCCACCGTTATGATCAGCTCCAATAGCATGAAATTCTCCTGATTCCATATCGACCGAGTACACTTTTCGATCCCATCCTCCAACATATGCAATACCACTCTTATTGCCATCCCAACAAGACCCCAGAAGAGCAGCCCGAAACACTAAATCCTTAGAAACATCACCTTGTCCCTCACGCACATCGTATAGTCGGAGATGAGAATCCCACGAGGTACATAGTAAGGCAGGATGATTTGGCGCAAATTTCAATGATGAAATAATATCACTAGGAGGCTGTTTCAGTCGTACTTTAAAACCAAATTAGCCAATTAAGCATAAAATCAAAAATGTTCATTGTACGTAATAATACTCACTTTGAGTCATTGTTAGATTTGTGATAGATTGAAATGTTTTCAATGATACTTGGTGATGATGAATTTTAGGTAAATTGAAATTTGATTTTTCCTTTTTTGAGCATTTCGTTTTCACATGCCGCCCGACCTTCTTACTCCCCAAAGGAAATGGGGAATACGAAGCACCTAAAATTATTTTGGATGAACTTTTTTCTTCTTTCTTTCTACCAACAACTCCTTCTCAATTAAAAGGTATTTGCTTGTTTTTGATTATATTTGGCTCAAAAATATGACTTCGAAGCAGGACCAGTCGTCTGATATGTCTTCGTCAACTCAATCCACGGGATTTTCTTGGGACAGGATTCTTCATGAAGGACAGGAGAAATTGGCATCGCTTATGGAAAGTGATGCAAAAGAAAAGGATTTAAAGAAGTCAAATCTCCTTCAATCAGATTTATTCACCAGTAATATTTCTGTAATGACAGGGGCAGCAGTCAGCAACTCGTCTGGGATCGATCCAATCACAACAGATGTTCAAGTCGAGACCAGCCTTTCAACAGGACCCAAAACTAGTAGCGTAAAAACATTAGAACAAATAAAACGCAATTCTAAACCTTTAAATCCTAGTTTAGACAAAGATGGGAAGCATAATGGCAGGAAAGGTTCGGATTCAGCCAAATCTTCTAAAAAGTCGAAAACAACTCAATCGCCACCAGATCTAGATGTTGGAAATTCATACATAGATAAATTAATGGACAAGATTGTTACTGCTGCCCTTCCAACTGTTTCAACCAATAGTTTGGATGCTGATTGGAGGGCTCAGAATCTAAAGGGTCAACCTCCATTCTCGATAAATATCATGTCAAAAAACTTCAGGCGAATGACAGCTCGAACAGGCATTGCATTTGAAACAATTTACACTATTGTTGAATTTCTCACATGGAAAAACCCTTCTTTTACAATATCCGGACTTTCATTGTACTCTTTGATGGTATTAAACCCCAGATTGATTCCGGTGATACCTATATTCTTTCTGTTGTGTCGGTTAATGATTCCTAGCTTTATTTATCGCCATCCACCTGATCCAGCACTTATGAAACCAACTAATCCTGTTCCTGCTGCTGGACCACCTCTTGCAGATCCAGTAGTACCAAAACCAGTTCCAGAAATCTCCCGAGAATTTTTCTACAATGTAGTTGACACCCAGAATTTTATGGTATTCTATATTGATGGGTTTGACCTTGTCAATGAATTCTTGCAACGCTTTGCTTTTTTTTCTGACGATGAATCTACGTCCAGTTTTGTATATACAATTTTAGTCTTGCTCTCAGTTGTCATTTATTTTCTTTCTCCCTTTATTTACAAGTATACGCCTTGGAGACTGGTGTTTTTACTAGTAGGGTGGGGATTTGGAGTAGTTTCACATCCCAGATTTAGAGAAAAGCTTCTACTTCCCCTGAAACAACATTTGAAAAAGACTAGAGAGAAAGGGAAAAAAACACTTAACAAAGTGAACAGAGTTGTGATGTCTACAAGCAGAACAATCGCTAAGCATACCAAAACCCCAAGCGTATCTTCCATTACGGGTGGTTCGTCCAAAGGAACATTGTTTAATTCCCAAGAAGAGGATACCTCTATTAACATGAGCAATCAGTGCAAACAATTAAGTGAGAGCGATACTGCAGTAATATCTGACTCCTCGCAGGAGACTGATAAATCAGATTCTGACAGTGCTGTTGATTCTGAATCAGACTATGATGAACCTGATACATTTACGGAAAAATACAAGAGATTTTGGTCGCGGCTAGATCTCATAGCCAGAAATGAATTCAATAGAATTGAACCTTATGAGCGACGAGAAATCGAAATCTTTGAACTTCAAACGTCGCAAAAATCTAGTGTTGATACTACTGGGCATTGGTCACCTTCCATTTTTTATCATTCACCAGATCTACCTTTAATTGAAGGGACCATTACCGTTCCCACAGGTACAGAATTTGTAATATCACTATCTGAAGTTTTACCACCTAAAGAATGGAAATTTGTAACTGGATATGACTGGATTCTGGATTTACATTTAGAATGGATTGATCGACTGGGTATTTCACCTAAGGAACATGAAGAAAAGTATGTGGATTCTGATGAAAAATGGATTTATGATAAGATGCCAGTCAATGGAGAAGATACAGAAAAGAAGATTTTTGTGAGACGACGAAGATGGAAAAGATGTTGTATCAGGAAAGAGAAAGAAGTTTCCACGTCTTAAAAAAAAGAAGAAACTAGTTTAAAAGGATGTATATTACCTATAATTAATATTACTCTTGTAGCCTAATTTAAACAAGCATATCTTAATGCTCGGGTAAATATTTAATGTTTTTTCTTATTGAAATAAATTCACCTGATATAAATAAAACATTATTTATCCACATATAGTTTTTCAGTATTCAACAATATTTGTTCAACAAAAAAGTTTCTCAAATAGTGGAATCAATATTTAAAACACCTTGGAAGGTATGTTTTTCGTAATTCACAGCTGTAGTAACCTACAAAAGAAACATAAATCATTTATTAAATAGTAAAGGTATGTATGTAGTTTTTTAAACAAAATATTTTCCAAAGCCGTTGATGACGATTTTTAAAACAAATAGAAGAGAACGAGTAAACTCTTTCTAAAGGCAAAATTTGGTACCTACAAGTATTAATAAAAAAAAATCGTAAAATGGTCCAGGAAAAAGTTAACAAGCAAGTAGGTATATCATGTTTTTAATTGAGTGTTTATCGCTTTCTCAAAATTCTGGTCGATTCCTGTGATGCTGGTGGTACAGAAGATGCTTTGATTTTTGTTGTCGCAGTGGCTCCAGGTTTTGATGGCATAGTTTTAGCAGCTCCGGACATTTTCAACCCCCCACTCGGTTTAGTCTTCGACACTCTGTTATTTTTAACAACAGCTCCAACTTCACTCAACTTCTTGTTCCAAATCCTTTTAGGAAACCGTGTCATTCTCATTTGGATTTTGTTCCTTGCTGATAATATCATCAATTCATAGTTATTTCGTAGCTGTTTGACTCGTGTTTCAACTTTGAGTGTGTCTGGTTAGTTACTTGGTATTGGGATGTAAGTGAGTGGGTGTTGCTTACTTTCAATATCGAGGTTTTTGAGTAGCGCTTCACGCTCAATTGATGTAAGTAGAGGTGGCATCACTCGATTTGGTGAATGATGATGAAGAGGTGATGAAAAAACCATGCTTATAAATATTTTTGGGGATGGTTGGCTCTTTTGAAAATGGTGATAATGAATTTGGTTTTCAAGAGAATTGAAAGATGGTTTTTTTTTTTTTTTTTTTTTTTTTTTTTTTTTTTTTTTGATGATTTATCTAGTCAAAGTGTACATCACACAAATCAAATTATAGAGTAAGTGTCTGAACAAAGGTACATAAGACAAACTAAATTCAATTAAATATTTTGACATGTGTAATGAATATCCATTGTAAGTTATAATATTTTTCATGGACATACTATGTAAGTATGAGAAACAAAATATTCTGCGGGCTCTAGAAATATTATATTACTTGACTCAAATAAGGACATTATGCAAGAACAACCCATATTCTAGAATAGATTGAAATAGAACTTATTAGATCAGACATATGGAATCGTCGTTACATACGCAATATAGTATCATAAAAAAAATTAAAAAAAAAATAGGTAAATGTTTTAATATTTACTATTAGTTAAGAGTTTGAAGTCTTGTTTAAGGCTTTAAAAAGATTAAGCATGTCTTGACAATATGGATTTTCAGAAATTTTATCATCATTGATGAGATCTTTGATTTGCGACCATTCATGGCTCAAAAGATCTGATCGACTACATCTGCTTAATGCTTCCAAGTATCGCATGTAAGTCTTGGCATCATGGGGGTTTAGTGGGTTTAGTTGACCTCTGAGTTGTAATAGAACTTTTTCTTCTCGGCTAGCATCAATTATCAGCGCATCATTAACCATCCAAGGTGGTGAATTTATTCCTGTTT
Organism: Geotrichum siamense (nom. inval.); assembly: GCA_030568955.1. NCBI lineage: Eukaryota > Fungi > Ascomycota > Dipodascomycetes > Dipodascales > Dipodascaceae > Geotrichum > Geotrichum siamense (nom. inval.). The sequence goes on along the minus strand of JAJMJJ010000271.1, from coordinate 14,781 downwards.
TCTCCCTTGCAACTGCACCTTTGGAAATAGGGAAAAAATCAAACACCTTAGATAAAATTTCATTGGATATTTTGACATTCTTATCTCCAAATCTTTCTTTTCTTATAGCTAATGCACGGTACATACCACTAGCATTGCCCATTCTACCTGAAAGAACTAAGCATTCATCCAATACTTCTCTAGTGATACCATTAGTAGTATCCGCAAATCGTGTCAGTAAACCAAACACATGTGACATAGTTTTGAGATGTTTCTTAGAACCTGGAATAGGCTTGCGACCACCAAGAATTGCATCAGTTTCAAGCTCTTTCTGGTTCCCATATATGTACAATTGACATCTCACTACAGCCTTTAGAATTGGTGCTTGACAATGACCCAAAATTGCATCTCGATGAGTTGAATTCTCAATAGAATTCAATAAAAGATAAAACTCTTCAATATCATAGACAAAACTTAGTAAATATTCTGATAATGCTGGAGTTATATTGTTGGTTGTAAAAATGGTTTCAAATTTAGAAATTTCTTCGTCAATAACGTCATGAAATTCTTTAACTGTATAAGATGATAATTCCCATTTCGCTAATGTGTACCTGTGAAGTGATCGAATAAAGGTATCGATAGTTTCTTCTGAAAAAGAAATATCCTGATCTAAATATTTACAAAGTAGGGTTTGAGCATTGGAATAGTTTCCTGATTTTGCAATGACTCGAAGGAAAAGATCTTTGAAAGGTTGGGATTCAATTTCATCTAATTGGTCGAGGAAGTTTTCAAAAAAACTTAACTGTTTAACGGAGGGAGAGATCGTTTCCTTAATTTCACCATTGCAAACTAAAATAAGGGAATCTGGTAATGTTTGCAGTGCCTGATTCAAAACCAAAGCTATTTGACTTGTCTGAGTTTGATTTCGACTCAAGACATCTTGCGAAATTTCAGTTCCAGTCCAAAGATTATTTGCAATAAATTCCGCAATTGTTGGTAAAGTATATTGATTTGATTTCGAAATAAGTGCCTCGACATATTCTAAAATAGATGTTGAGTCCTTAGGTGTTGCATGAGTTTTCAAAAAAGTTTCGATATCTTTAGTTGAAATTTCATGAGAACCCTGAGCAAATCGAGTAACTGCCTCTAAATTGACTGGAGGCTTTACAAAAACTGGTTGTCCTTTTCGTCTAATTGCCCTACTTCGAGCAACAGGATTCTCATCTGTACGAAACATACTTGAAATTTTGGATGTGCGGGCCGATTTTATCGAGGCGTCACGAACGATATTTCGTTTATTTTGGGCACCTTTAATCCTCAAAAGTAAAGCAGTTCCATCAAATGTACTAGAATATGTTCCCATTCCCTTAGAGATCAATGACGATAAAACAGAAAATTCATCGCCTAATTGCTTATGTTCCTTAGTCGAAGACACATTCTTTCCCTGCTTACTGACAAATATCTTTGATTCTTCTACCTCTTTAGCCAAATTTTTTTGAGAGTAAAAAAAAGATTTAGAAGAGGATGGATCACCAGCTATCTGAGAGTATGGGCTTCTGAAATGAGTTCGAGGAGAACGTGAATCACTCTGAGTAAAATGTACTGGATTTTGTTCCACAGAATAGAACATTCCCTTAGACCTTCGATGGTTTGTACATCGTGGAAGTCTCGTTGACATAGGCATGGAAATTCCAGACTTCATGACTGAATCCAACACGCTCTATTAAAATAAAGGAGTGAACAGAACGTTGTGGAAAAGAACACCGCTTAAAATGATCAGATCACAATGATGAGTGAAAAATAATTAAAATGTTCAAAATTCATTGTCACGGGGGTTAGGGCAATATTTTTGAAATCTTTTTTTGTGTGTCGAATTCTCCAACTCCCAAAAAGCCCTAAAAAAATAGTGGTGATCTGAAGAGACTCTTTTTATGAACATATCACAGAAAAGGGAAAAAAATGTCTTCCTCGATAATATTTCCTGGTGATGCGGTGTCAATTGATGAATCACAGTTTAAAATTGGGCCGGGTTTTTACAAAGATGCTTGTACTGAACCCTTTCCGATAAGAGCTGGTATTGATACTGTAAAAGAGTTGAAAAGAACCACATACCGTTTTATAGAAACCAACAATAAAAGAGTAAGTCACACTATTCAACCAAATATATTTGGGATCTATTTATTTTATTATTAACATGCTTATTGCTAGTATATTCCTGCTGTTCGTGATAATGTTGTTGGAATTATTCAAGGTCGTCATTCTGAAGGTTTTAGGGTTTTACTCCAAGAGTTCTCACCCCCAGTTCAGCTTGGACAAATGTCATTTGTTAATGCTTCAAAAAAGAATCGGATGAATCTTCCTGTGGGATCTGTTGTTTATGGACGTATCACTGTGGCTGACAACAACATAGAACAAGAAATGGAATGTGTAGACTCAGCAACTGGTCAAGCAGGAGGATATGGTGAATTAAAGGGTGGAACGATTGTCGATGTTGGACTTGGGTATGCCCGATATCTCTATTTTGAAGGTGGACCTGTACTAGAAGCTATAGGAGAAATTGCTCCATTTGAAATAGCTATAGGTATGAATGGTAAAATATGGATCAAGGGTGACGATACAAAATCGACATGGAAAATTAGTAAATGTATTAAAGAATCTGAACATTGGGCTCCTGATTCTATTACATCGCAAGTCAAGAAAATTTTAACTTCATAAAGCATTTTTTTTATTTATTTTTGTTTCATATTCTCATTATACTGTTGAAAATTACCATTTAAGTTCAACCCATTCACTGTAGAAATCAACATCAGACCTAGACACAGCTTGCTGAGTAGCTCCAATTTCAAGATCAACATTCTTTGGTAAATATTTGGCGTGATCAGCTGTAAGGCCACTAAAACTCAATGCTTGATCTTCTGTAAACAAATCCAAGTCATGTAAACGTTCAGCAGATAAAACGTCGTGCTTTTCACGTAGTATAGGTGGATCCAATAACTCGGGCTTAGAAGCCTTAAGTGTCTTTGGTGGTCCCATGGTACACAAATTATAACTCTTCTCGTACAATGATACATCTTCTTTATTAATATCATTTTGAATAGCAGTATCAGTTGCTATTGCTTGTCGATACGTCTCATAATCAGGGTGATCAACCGCGACAAGTTCACTTGCCATAGTTGTAAATTCAACTTCGTAGCTTACATACATGTTGTATAATTTTTGTGTTAGTTTTGTGACAGTTGGATTTTCCAAGGAGGAAAGAACCTCTTCGATGGGTTTCAAACAAGTGATTTCATCCAAAAGTAGAGGACCATGAGAAGAAAGTCCATTGAAAATATCATATCCAACATGAGGAACATTACCTTTCGAAGTTGTGTTACTTTCTAATGCTCCATGGTTGTTACTTATATCTTGATTTTCATTAGTACTTCCACCCCCTATATTTCTGAATCTTTCTGAAAGACGGCTAGGATCTTTAAGAAAACCAAAATCAGGCTTTTTTGAAAACAAAGAACCAAGTTTATTGGCTGACTCCATTTTCCGTGGAGCTGAACGTTGTGTAGCACGTTGTTTGCCATGTCTTATTCCAGACCTACTAGATGGAACAACTGTTCTTTTAGAACTAAATGGTCCAATTTTATATGAACTATCAGAAACACCTTGCACAACATATCTTAGAGTAGAATTCATGTTAAAAGCAAACAACAGATGCAACGAACTGAGTATTCTAGGTTTATAATATTCATTCCAGTAATTATCGTAAAATCCTCTATATGCAAGTAAATCCCTTTGAAGTAAAACTTCATTTACTTCAGGATCTTTTGAATATAATAAAGGAATGTTAAACTCAAGCTCCTTCTTAACTCTAACAGAAATAGGTTCCAAATTTGCTGGTATCCACCATTTAATATAACTTCTTCGATTGGACTTATTGACTACCAGCTGGTTATGAAGAAAAAAATCTGTGGCCAAATCCCATAGCATAGGCTGGCCTTTTTCCCAAACAAAATTACCCAAAAATAAATTGATTGCATCTTGTCTTTGTGAGTCAACAAATGAATTACTATAAAATCGCCTAATACTTTCAATCATATCACGGGAATGACTTGACCATTGATTAATTTTTCTGTAAGTTTCCATTGTATTAACAAGATGTGAACCACCATATTGTAATGCAATTGTGTCACCGTGATCATGATACATCTCTAGCAAAAGATCCACCGCATCTGAATCATAGTCAATATTAACATCATCTATCACATTGAGAGCATGAAGTTGATACCCGAGAACCTTTTTTCCAATTACAGACTGGGCAGCATTGGTTCTATCAAGACAGTCAATACAATTTGTACGGCAGACACCATTTTGGACTTTCATTTCTTCAAAGTTTTTCCCATTGTGAAAGAATCCTGTTTTGTTTAAAGTATCATCGGCATATTTCTCAAGGAACTCTATCACCTCTTGATCTCTGCTTTTGGAAGCTTTACTCATATCCCAAGATGTAAAGTGTAACTTTCTATCATCTGGGAGAAATTGATTAAGATATTGTATACATTCTGCAAATTTTGTACCAAGTTTAGTTTCCCTTGGATTCTTCTCTCGTGTCTTAATTAAATTCAAAATACGAACCATTGGTCCATATCGTCGAAACATATCGTCAAAATGAAGAGCTGCGGATGCAAAAAAAGGATCAGGAGCATTTAACTCAATGGGAGGTTTTGGTGACATATTATTGACATCTTGTGACCAATAAAGAGGAATACTACCTCTGTGTTGAACATACGATGTGTATCTGGAGTTGTTAAAAAGACCAGCCCTAGCATCGTGAAATGATGTGGTATCAACTTCTGCAACGATTTGTTCAGTTTCAACTTCATTGGCAACACGTCCTTGATCATTTACACCTCGTTTAAGAAATCTTGCTCCAGCAAAATAGTGTGAACGACGAGCAATGATTGTCACATGAATAGCTCTTCCCCAAACGTCAATTTTTGCTTGGTCGATAAAACCATGAATAACTGGAATATACCACCTGAACGCATTATCCATATTACCTTTAAGTAAAGCATCGGTCAAAAGAGCATTATTCCATACAAACATTTCATTATAATCTGCAATAGATCTTCCTTTTCGTTCTCCAATTTCATGTGCATTACTTTTTTCTCGAATTAAATTGTTTTGCAATGTGTGAGTAATATCATAGGTATAACTGAAATAAAACGTTTTACTAAGGTCGATGTTTTGGAACGTTGTAAGATATCGATTCTCCTCAGACCTCCTATCCGGTTTTTTATAAGATCCACTGTAAGCAACTGGAATAAGTTCCGTCGCATCAATATGATAAACATAGTGACCACCTATCATGGCCACACAACTTCGTTTTGTAATCATAAGCATGTAAAAGCCTTCCGTAAACCTGATGAACCCCATTATACCCCAAGCAGTAAGCCGTTTATTCAATCCCTGTGTTGTTTCTAGTTTCCCAAGAAGTTCCATAATTTCTATTCTATTATAAGCCCCTCCCATTTCTTTAATTGTTAAATTCTCAAGTGATGCTTGCAAATCAATTTCCAATATTCTAAATCTCGTCTCTCGAGCATTAGAGCCGATGATATAGAAATGAGTTTTAGTTTCGTACAACGTAAATTTCTGAAGAAGAAATTGAGCTGTTGATCCTTCTTTATCTTTCTTGTTGTGAGTGTTTTGGGCATCGTCAAACGTGCGAGAAGAATCAGGAACATCGTCGCTTAGAGGATGTATCACCGGGTCGTCGGGAACAATTTCATGAGAACCTTCCAATTCAGAAAATGTTACATTTATAGGATTCGAAGAATTTTCTTCAGAAATGACAGTATTCTCTTCTTTATTTTCCATCTCTACAACATTGGTCATAAATAAGGAATTGTTATCGAATGTTTGTGAACCTTGCAGAGCTTAAATTGTCGGAGAATTCCCAATGGTTTACCCTACATGTAGAAAGAATTGTACGGCTGAACTTGTTATTTACCCACTTTAAGCATTTGAACAACTGAGTTGTGATATCTATGATAATATTTTTTCTATTACAATAAAAATTAAATAGATTTAACTACAAATATACAAACAAAATATGAATTTTCAAAAAAAAAAAAATAAAAAAAAAAAAACTCCGTAAAATTAACTATAATATTAAGTGTTCTTTTGAACTAAGTTGCTTAAAAACTGAGCTACTTTTGGATCAAGGCCTTCTAAAGTAGGAGCAGTAACAGTCTCTTGAGCATTAAGTTTTGCTTTCTTCAAATCAGGTTGACCTTCCAAATTATCTTGTTTGTCAGAACGCTTAGCATTTTCAGAATCACTTTCACTATCAGAACTGATTGGGCTATACGTTGGTGCTGGAAGGTCATTAGTAAAATTGGATGGTTGGTACTCCTCGTCGGCAGCTGGTTGTTGGGGAGGTTCTTCTTTAGGAGTTGTCGAATTTTGCTCCTCTATCATTTGATTAATATCAACACGAGTTCTTAAAACATTGTCAAGTTTCCTATGCAAATCCTCGATTAGTTTTTCCTCTTCCTTTAACAAAATTTCATTAGAAGACACAAGAGATTTCAATTGTCCTAAAACTTCCTTGCGAGACCGAATAGTGCTGGATAGCTCAGAAAAAGCTAGTGATATTTCTGGTTCTATTTTATCTAAAGCTTCAGAATATTGTTTCGGGGGTGGAAGATTAATGGCGTCAAAAAGATTGGAATAAACTTTGACCGCTGAAGAAGTTGACTTCGAAGAGAGTGTGTTAGACTTAGTTAGTTGTCTTTGAGCATTGGCAAGCTTAATTAATGAAGGAGGGGTTTCATCGTCTAAAGATCCTCCTAAATTCATTTTGGAAGCAAAAGGCCTTTTAGGTCCTGCGTCAGTACTGAATCCTGATTCAACTTGTTGAATGACAACTTCGTTGAAAATGTTTCTTTGTCGCCAAACGTCTACCACTCGCTTAATCTTTGCTTTCACATCGGGAGAAACTTGTTTATAGGCACTAGCCAGCGATGAAGGAATCACTTTGGCAAAGGAAGTTATAAAGGCATCTTTCTTTTTAGCCCTAGCTTGCTGAACCACATCATTCGCAAGATATATCAAAGCAAGTTTTTTATTAGGTGAAGCTAAAAATAAACATTAATAAAAGAATAAAAGGCTTTAATAAAATATAAAACACACACCTTTTCGCAATGCTCGTGCCCATATATCAGATATCTCAGTTGCGTGTCTACGATGAAAAAGTACCTGTAAAAGGTGTTAGAACAGTAGAAAGAAAAAGATATGTTGCTACAGCGACTTACCCATTGTGAAATTCCAACAATTGAGTCTTGTGTTTCCGTCAAAGTCGAAAACTTGGCTAGCACTACATCTTCTGAAAAGGACATTATGGTGATTACGTTCAGTTGTATTATGAATGGTTTTAAGTGTAGCTGATTCAAACGTCGTGAATTACAATTCCTGGGTAAGGGTTATATAAATTGTAGTAAATTTGGCATGAAGATCTCCTCTATTTATTTTAGCCTGGAAATAAATAAAAATCAGATATTTGAACCAAGTAGATTTAGAAACAATGGCATCAACTATTCCTCCTGATGATCAAACCCGTGATCCTGAAGAAGAAAAAATAGCTCTTGCTAAAGAGCGTGAAGAACAAGGTTTGTGTTACCTCTGATGGTTTAAAACTTCGACTACTAACCTTCTCACCATACTAGCGTCTCTCAAATATCAGTGGCGTCAAACTTTGCAAGATGTTACATTGACAGTTCCTCTCGTACCAGGTACCCGTGCTAAGGAGTTAAATGTCACCATTGAAAAGAAGAAAATTTTAGTATATTTGAAATCAGACAGTACTGATCCGATTATTTCAGGTGATCTTTTTGCTGATACTGTAATCGATGATAATACCTGGTCGATTGTCGATCAAAGAGAACTTGTGATAAATTTAGAAAAAGTGAACAAACAAGAATGGTGGCCACATGTTGTAACCACTGCTCCTAAAATTGATATTCGCCGAATTCAACCTGAAAATTCGAAACTAAGTGATCTTGACCCTGAGACTAGATCCTCAGTCGAAAAAATGATGTTTGATCAAAGGCAAAAACAAGCAGGGCTTCCTACAAGTGATGAGTTAGAGAAACAGAAAATTTTAGAGAAGTTTAAAAGTCAACATCCTGAACTTGATTTTAGTAACGTTAAGATGGACATGTAAGTCAACGCATATCGTTAGGTTTTAGCGATCTAGACAGGATACGGAAGTACATTCATATTTCAATACTCTTACCTACATCTGTATGATCTGTATTCTATAAAATTACTATTCCTGAAAATCAACAAGAAATTTTCATTTTCTACGTTAGTCTATGAACATGTTTGTACATCATGCGATATTTTTGTTCTCAAGATGACTATACTAAGATTACGGTATATGTGGTATTAGTATACTTGACGAATATAAATTCCAAAAGAAATTTTCTATATGTATAATTAATAATTTATCAAAAATAAGAATATAAAGTGCTTGTGTGTCTGATTGCATATATATTAATTATTACTTGTTTAGTTAAATCTATTAAAAATTTGTTCTGAGTGTTTCCAAACGAGTTCTTGGTTCTCTCGTGTTAATATATTCTCTTTTCTGGTAACTGGATTAAGATTTTTTCCAATCAAATATGCTCCTCCATCGGAAAATTCTTTACCAGCATAACCAGAATAAGCATGTAACATTCCAGATTTCTTAGCTGAAATGGCAGTCAAGTAAACTAAGAAAAATACAGGTTTCCAAAACCAAGGAACTTGTCTTCCAACTCTTGTATGAACCAACCCGGGACTAGAATGAATGAAAGAAATATTTTCATTGTCATGAGCAAACTTAAGGCATGCTAAGGAGTTGTAGGTGGGACCAATTAACATAGAAGACGAGAAGGTGTAATTTTTTTTCAGTTCAAGATCATTTGGATCGAAAGTTCCCTCGTAGCCAGCCCCTAGTACAGTAATAACACGAGCACCTGGAGTAGCTTTTAGCAATGGCAAAAGAAGGCTAATGAGAAACCAACGACCATAATAACTAACTGCCATTTTTTCATCAAGCCCTTCAACAGTTTCGTTTCTTCCTTGAACCATCATTTCACCTTGAGATTGAAACAACAAATTTATCTGCGATTCCTTGTTAAGAATTGTTGAAGCAAGAAATTTTATTGAAGTCAGGCGTGACATATCATGTTGGAGAAATACCACATCAGCTTTGGGGTTTAAATTCTTTAATTTGGCAACAACGGCGGCCCCACGAGTAGGATTTCGACCCACAATGTAAATGACGGGAGCTGAATTCAATTGAGCAAATTCATATGCAGTAGCTTCACCAATACCACTAGTTCCTCCACAAAAGACTGCAACAGCCTTGGAATTATTAGGAGAAGCTTTAAGAGATGATAGAGTAGATTTGACTTGGGAGTAAGAAATAGACGAATTTGGCTCCCTGTTTTCCATGATTCTTTGAAGAGTAATAAATAAATAAGGTAATAAATAAATAAAATAGGAGTTTAGACAAATCGATTTTGACTTATACGGGAAAATATATATATATATATATACATAATATAAAGTTATGTTATGTTATTGATTATAGGCTTTAAGTCCGTTATCTTAACGGATATTCATGGTGATAGAGTTTTTGGCTCAATCCATATTTGTGTATTTGTGACCCTAACGGGGTAACATTGTTCCTGTAATGACCATAACTCTCAAGTACTATTTCACCGGCAATATAAAGAATTAACCTAGGAATGGCGGATCAATTAGTTCTGCCGTTATTCTAGGGAGATAATTTTTTCCACATGGCATCTGACGTGTCTGTGATCTGCAACTGGTATTAGTACATTTGTACATATGTATGCAGGCACGGAGTATGTGTTCCAGAGTACCGGAGTTACGCAAGAAAGTTCGGATCATGGAGGTTTTCTGGATACTAGAAATGAATTACTAGCTGTATTCAGTCAATTCTTTCAAATATGATATTGAACAGCTGTCGATTATTTACTGTCAAACATAATTATATGTTACATCCACAGATTCCAGGATTCTCTACTAGTTCCTTTAAGTATGTACTATGTATTACAAGTAAATTAAGTCGTAAGTCCTTTATCTTGCACAATCAGTAATAACCACCGTCGGCCTTACCCTTCCCATAGGAAAACTCTTCACTTGTAACTTTCACTCTTTCTTTATTTTTTATTTACATATGTTTTATTTCAGATTAAGAGAAACTTATTTAAATTAAGCGTTTTATTTCTTGATTCTATTTCATTCCTTGGAGACACTACAACACGTAGGTAACTTTGTACTAGTATTAATGTATTGCAGGGTTATTATGTGTGATTTGACGTGTTGGGAGTTTTTATTTTTATTTTTTTTTTCAGGCCCAAAATTTCACCCACCTATAATTTATTAATTCATACGACACACACTCCAGTATGCTTCAACATGGTTTAAATTCCATTTCACGGTCCCATAGATCATGTTTAACTCTTTGTTGTCGTTATGCAACAGCTAGTACTACACATAGAAGTACAGCAACTAGTTTACACAAATCTCGAGTCAAACCCAATCACATTAAGTTCAAATTAAAAGATCTTGTTGAAACAAATAAGATTCCAAAATCCGAGCGAAAGATTAGACTCACTCGAGAATCTAATTCAAGGAAAGAGAAAACTGAATTTTCTATTAAGCAAACTGAATTATCCTACCTTTTAACCCCATTTTTAGATGAATATTTTGCAGATCTGAATAATGTGTTGGGTTTAAAGGCACCTAAGTTTCTTTCTGAGAAAATTGCTGTGGCAAAGTATCTTAAGATTAATAGTTTGAAACAATTGGAAAACTCATTTACAGTTGACAGGATGGCAGGAGAGTTTTTACGTCAAGGAGAAATTGGAAAAGCGATACATGTGTGTAGGATGGGAAAATCACATGGATCAGTTGGTATGAATCGTATTTTGAGATATTTGAAGGTAGATAAGAAAAATATGCCATTGGCAGAGAAAGTTTGGAATAATATGAAGAAATGGAAGTGTTTGGGTAACGAGCGTACCGCCGTTATCTTAGCAAACAAGGTTCAATCAACAACTCTAAATGCCGTCAGTATTCAAAGATTATTGAAGAAATATGAAATCGCTATTAATAAACCAGGCATAACTCCAAAAACAAAGCTCATTCTATCAAATTCTTTTTTGGAAAACTTAGCCCGAAATTCTGCAAAGAACAAACCCGAATACGCAATAGCGTTTTACAATGATATTCCAAAAAATGGAAAGTTTTCAAGGGACTGTACTACTTATACTACCATGTTCAATTTAGTAGCTCATCAATCTTTGCCTCTTTCAAAGGAGATTATTGATCTGAGGAAATCTATGTGGGCTGAAGTCGAAGATAGAGAGGCTAATGATAACTTTTTTACCCCTGATTCAAAATTAGTTGATGCTTATTGTAACAGTTTGTCACTCCAAACTAGTAAGCTCTATTACTCTATGATCACCGACACATATAGGAAATATTATACACTAGACAAAAGCAAAGAAGAGGAAGGATCAACCAAATTTGAATTAACATCCCGACAACTTGATATCATATTTAAATCTGCTCTCAATACTGAATCTTACTCAAAATCTCTTGAACTTTTTGACCTGGTTGCCACAAATAACATTACTTTTGACAATATTGTTGCCAATCATCTATTGAAAATTTCTTATTTGTATAAGAATAGTTACAAAACCACTAAGGAGATTCTGGATCATATGATTTCTTCCGCTAAATCAGGACGTGATGAAGCTATCCCAACCTCTTCAACAATTTATTATGCTTTTAGAAATTTCTTAAAGTACAGAGGACAAGAACAGGATCTTCAATATATTGAAAACCTTATTAAAACAGAACTTCCAGAACTTAATGTTGCTATTGATGAACCAATCCTTACAAGTTATATTTCAGTTTACACAAAGTGTTACAGGGATTCACACGGTACAAAACCTTCAGCTTCAGTTGGTACAGAAGCTCTAGAATTTATTCGCCAACACCAAAATCTGATAACACAAACAACAGCTGCATCCTTATACGGTACATCCATTCAGCAAGATAGAATGAGAAAGTCTGTTTTAAATGCAAGCAACATCTGCAGTTACATTTTGGGGCATCGTGATAATGCCAATGTAGGAGTTGTTGAATTAGCATGGGTTAGACATTTCAAGGAAATTCTTCTTGAAACAGACCGAAAAACTATGGAAATTAGAAAGGAAAAATTTAACAATGAAAAAAGCTCTGAAAATAATGAAAATGATGATGAGAAAAAGGAATAATTTTGTTTGAAGTTAAGAACAAATAATTAGAATAAAAACATATATACTTGTATATAGATGATTAAATATATGTCGAACTTATATAATGATACTGGAAAATTTGAATTTTATTGAACTTTAAGAATAACTTTCGTATTTTAACACAAGTACCAGAAATATGTAAGGAAATACTCTTAGTTATGTACAAACATATATTAAGAAGTATGTAACAAAACGTTTTGTGGTGCTAGAAATACGTGATCGAAGAAGAGCATGCGTAAAAGTATCTATAAAGAAGTCATAAAAGAAATCTTTTTTTGAATCCACTCATGTATCAAAATAATAAAATATAATTGATTATTGAACCCATCAAAATTGTCTGAGCTACTTACTTCAGTAAAAAATAAATCAAATAAAAAACGTTACATACATATTTTTATGTCGGCGTGATATATATTGAGGTTAATGACTATAGTAGGGATTACAAACATTCAAAGGTTAATTATATAAAAATAGATTTTTTTTTGTCATGGACAAAAATTGTTTTATGAAATTTTTATTAATTGATATAAGTTGTTCATTAGAAACAATATTGATGTAGATGATCTATATGAGTCTGATAAATAGTCGATTTTTTTTTATTAGGCCAACATAAATTTTCTCTAGGAACAGACGCTATCATTATGCAAGGTAAAAAAACGAATGTGATAGTTAAAGTAAAGATAAAAAAAATAAGGTCATTTGAAACAACAAAATATTAAGGTATGTAAATGATTGAGTTTGTACATAGATCATTATGGGGAATGGCGATTTCAAGTTTATGAATTCCTGGAGAGAAGATAATGTTTCAGCCTTACGAAAATTTTGGGGAAGAGGAGGCGAGGGTTAGCTAAAATTGCTAATACTTCTCTCACTCTCTACCCCTCACACCAACCACTATTTTATTTGTCACAGTTCTGATTACTTCTACATTACTTATATTGTACTAACTTATTGATTATGGCACTATCTATTATTAATCAAATTAATGCAGTTGTAGAAAAATCAATTTCAGATGAAGACAAAGTTGGGTTACTTAAATCGATATTTGATTCAATCACCACAACGTCAAATGGAGAAGAAGAGGAATTGGATAATTCTCTATACAGCTATATTGATAGGGTGCTAAAGATTCCGTATGGCACGTATTTGACGACAGCAATTTTAAATATTGTGTTGAATTATGATGAACGGATCAATTCTAAGAGGTTTTTGCAGTATTTAATAGATGAGTTACGGCCATTGAAGTATAAAAGAGCAGAAATTGTAGCGATTGGGAAACTTGCTGGGATTTATGAAGGGGAGGAAAAATTTTTGGAATGTTCTGAAGTGTTACAAAGTGGTATTGAGAATAATGAAGAATTGACGGTTGATGAACGGTTTTGTTGGCTGGTCAAGATTGTTCGATGCAGAATTGAGATGGATGATTATGCAATTGCAGAACAGTTTTTGAGTAAAGCTGGGTTGTTAGAGAATAAATTAAAGAATGTTGGATATGATTTGATACATTTTAAGTTGGCACAGGCGAGGATATTTGATTCGAACAGGAAATTTTTGGAAGCTGCTAGGAAGTATTACGAATTATCGCTGATTGAAGATGTTGTTGAAGAAGAAGATAGAATGCAGTGTTTGAACCAGGCGGTAGTTACAATAATATTGGCACCAGCGGGACCTTTACGAAGCCATATATTGAGGCTTTTACACAATGATGAACGTACACAATACTCATTACATTATCAACTATTCACTAAAGTTCACCTACAGCAGTTACTTCCTCATGAAGAAGTTGAAAAATTTAGAACCTATCTTGAACCTCATCAACTTGTTGAACTCTCTGATGGTGTAGATGTTCTTACTCGTGCTGTATTTGACCACAATTTACAGGCAGTTTCACGTATCTACGACAACATTACACTCCATCGACTAGCACAAATCCTAACATTAGACCGGACCAAGGCCGAACAATTTACATGCAAAATGATTCAGCAAAATCGACTAAAGGCCAAAATCGATGAAGTAGATGATTTAGTCTATTTCAAAGAAGTAGAAGACGATGACGATCATCATCATCAACATCATCATTCATCCACATCAGTTGATTCTCAAATTGAAATGTTATGTTCGCAGTTGGAAGATATTTCGACAAGAGTAGTAGGCTGCTCAGTTAATACTTAGATCTCGATCAATTAATTGATTAGGTCTGCCCTAATTACTGTTCAAAATTTAGAGCACAATCCTGATGTTACCCTGCTTTCAACATGGTTTGTCAAAATATTTGAATATAAAATCTTCCCAAAAAGAATTCGCTTTCTTTTTCTTTCTCCCTTTGGTAATAAATAAAAAACAAATCGCGAATCATTTTGAATTTTTTATATTTTTTTTTTTTTGTAAGTAATAAAAAGCGAAAAAAATAAAAAAAAAAAAAAAA
>JAJMJJ010000270.1:0-24660 GCA_030568955.1 Geotrichum siamense (nom. inval.) | reverse complement strand
AAAGGACTTAGCTTTGGTGGAGTCTCGTTTAGCAGATTGGGAAATCACTTTTGCGACATGGGCTAGTGATTTTGCTTCTTTGGAATGGATGGTGGCTGCTTTGATCTGAACTCTATGTTGTTCAAGTTGCTTTTGGAGAGAACTGGGGACAGTTTGCTTAGCAGTCTTTTGCTTCCGAGGCTTTTGGAGGTTATCACCAAATAAAATAGATAAGAATATCATTATTATCACTAAATAGCATAAAATTATTTTTAAATCAACTTTAAATAAAACAACTTATTATTTTAAAGTATAAATGGTTCGATGGTCTAGTTGGTCATGGCATCTGCTTAACACGCAGAACGTCCCCAGTTCAATCCTGGGTCGAATCAATTTTTTACATATGAAATTTTTGAATTTTTTCTAGTTGAGTATAGGGGGAAGTTTTTAACCACAAACACTTTATTCTTGCCTTGAATTCTTTACTAAATATGATAAAAAATTATTTTTCTAATCTTCACAAAATCAATATTATTTATATTAATTATACTGTATTGGATGTCATTTATTTTTTGTTCTTAGGAGAGAGAAAGAAAACATTATTATACATTTAATAAAACATCACTTTTTAACTCTGAAATTATTTCTATATACCAAGTATATACATATTAATTAAATGAGTATAAATCGATATTAAATGCAAGCACTATATATCAAAGAGTTTTTTACCAAACACTTTAAGTTTGTCCTTGACTGAATGACTTCGTAAGGACTTGTAATCATCACTATCAGAGTCACTGAAAGCAGGACCGGAGATATAAATCATGGGTTTATGTTCAAGATCAGGCGAAGATATTTTGTAAGAAGAAGTGTAATCATTCTGAGTTGTTGTACTTATTTCGCTGACATTACTAATTGTGGGACTATGCGTCATGATATCAGGAGAAAATTGTAGTTGTGAATCAAATGAAGCGTTATCGAGAACAGAAAGATCTTTAAAAATAAAATCTTGTAGGATTGAGTTGTTACTAGGAGGAACGTGAGATGATGTTGGTAGATCATGAAACTGGAAGCCAGATTCGATTGACGATCTTTCTTCGTGCTGACCGCTTAAATTTATTGTACTTCTTCTGTGTTTGTATTTTTTTCTGTATATATAGTCATGAGAAAATATTGAAAAGGATTCAGATGATGAAGTTGAGCATGCACAGGTAGAAATCCTACTTTTTAAGTATTCTGGTGATCTAGATATACTTTTGGGAGGGATGGATGGGGTGATTAGTCTGCTATTGTTAAGTCTAAGTGAGGACTTTCTTGGAATGGGAATTTCGGTCGGATCCACGTTTTTGAGAAAAAAAGGATTTGTTGGTGTAGTAAATCGGGTCTGTGCTTTAGAAGATGAGACAGAAATCCGTAAGGGCTCTATTTTACATAATGTGGGGTCAGATGGTGATGTCAGATTTTGTCTCATTTCATAGCAAGATTTGCGAATGGATAATGGCCTCGTCGGAGGAATAGCATCGATAGGAAGTGAAATTGTTGAAAGTTGAAAGTATTGGTGAGCACGATAATCAATACTTTTGGCGTGTGTTGACGTGCATTTCGTTGGTTTAGAGGTGTCTAAACTAGTAGTACTAGTCGTTGTACGGCTTGCTTTGTGATCAATGGTGCTATTGTCAATAAAATAATTGTATGGATGCCTAGCTTGGACATAGTCATCTTGTTCGGATGTGGGAATAAGGGGGAGCGACTTATTCAGATCTTTCTTTTTTTTGCGGGCAGTCCTAGCGTCTTTCAGTAGTCGACGACGTTCCTTCTCGTCGCTTACAAAATCTTTGATTAGGTCGATTGTTCTATCGTAGCCCATGTTGTGAAGGTAGATTATGATATTATCGAGAGAAGAATAAATTATAGAGACGTTTAATAAAATTGGCAAATATTATTTTTTTGAAACAAATTAATAATGGATAAAAAGAGGTTATATATAAATATTTTTTTTTTCTTTTGTTCTCAGGATTTGTCGGAGAATTCTTAATTTGGTCAAATCATGAAACTATACTTCTTACCATAAAATCTGATTATCTGCTCTTATTATATCCTACCTAGGATCAACCAAAATTTATACCAGTTTTATTGGAAAAAAGAAAAAATAATCGTTTTTTGTTTAACGATGCATGTATGAACATGTGCTTTTAGGAAGATCTAAAGTTTGGTAACTGATAGTAGTGATAGCGTTTGTTTGTAAAAACTTTCGCTTTAAGGTTGAGGTTTGTTTATATGTTTTTGTTTCATCTTGAACGCTGGGGAAAATAAATAATAGTATTGCCTATTTCGGTGGTCGGTAACAGATTATATGAGGTTTGCAATACTTACAAATATCTCTGTATGGTGATATCAAACATTTTTATCACTAGAAGTGGCTGGAATTTTTTTTTTGACATACTAAGCAATCATATCATATATTCATTACAATATATCTTTTTTTTGGCGTTGATGAGCGCTGTAGCAGGAACATTAAATTTTTCACCCTTTTTGGGTTGACTCTATTTATGTGCACCTTTGTACCACATACTATCCCAACTCATCCATGTTGTAACCGTAAAGGGGTTTATCAGGGAGACAGGACAAATCTTAATGAATTACTTCATAAAAGAAAATTTTAGTCTATTGGGTGTTAAACTTTGTATGTCTTGTATCTACTAATGCCGTAGTCAGATTAACCACTATCACAAATCTCAAGTGTTGTATTCACAAGAAATACAGATTCAAATAGTTTGAAATGTTTGAAGTGCCGTATAATAACAAAGAAGCTTCTTCTTTATTTATGAAGTTGAAAGTGAAATCAGCGCCAATTAAACCAAAAACTTTCAAACTTTCTATATTCGAGTTCCAAATCAATGCTTCATGTTGTATATGTATGTACTTAATATGTAAACAAATCCACTCAAACTATTACTGTTGTGGCAAATATCGGGCCCTATACTCCTAACCAAACCTGCAAGATATCAAAAATATATCTATAAATTAAGACTTTCTTATAATATATGTACTATGATGAAAGTAATCTACGTCACCCAAATGGCAATATATTTTAATAAAAAAACTGAAAAACTACTTATATGCATTAAACCTTTAATCTTATCGGGAAAGATCATGCAAACAATGTATGCGCACAAGAAAAGCCTTTAATAAATGTATGTATATATTATTTTAGTAATATTTGAAGGTACAAAGTAGTCACATCAGTAGCAAATCAAAGCAAAAAAGAAAGAATAATTGGATTATTTATCTATTTTAGTTTGTACCAAGAAGAATAAAATTTAACCCTTGAATCAAATGTATGTACCCCTGTGATTACACGTTAAACAAATACACATGTTCACTTGCATATTACAAAAGCTTAACCACTAATTTTTTTAATAGTTCTAGGGAAAAAATGGGCTTTATACCAACATAGAATTACTGGTATAAATTTCTTTTACCATTTTATATTGTATTTTGAATAAGAAAATACAGATCGTTCTTCGAATATATCAGTTTGAGACACTAGAATTTCTGATTTTGAGAAGAAAAAAAAACTCAATATTGGCCAAACGATACCTTGATTACTTCGTTCATTTTTTTTTAAAAAAAAGTAATGAAAGTTTAGAAAATTAATTAACATATCAAGGAATGTCTTCTCACTCATATATTTCCTCGCTTGAAAGTGCGAAGAAGTCGTTTCTTTTATCGGTGAGGGAAGTACTAGAAAGAACCTTGGAAGGTTCTGTCCCCTTGATTAATTCGAAAGTAAGGTACCTGCATATTTATGTATTTACAAAAGATAATACGTTACTAGTAAAAAATAAGTTTCACATTATTTCAATTGACTTTTTGAATATTAGTTGCAAAGTAAAGCAACTTTGTACAAATCGTCAATGTATGACATATGACTTGTGTACTAGTACTATGTGTTATGTGAATACATATATGCATATGTGTACCGGTTACCACTTAGATGTGGGCAACATACAAACATATTCTAATATACTACATATGTACATATAGTAGTGATTGCATGCAATGTTTTGACGATGACTGAGGTAGTCACTGCATGAATGTAATATTGACATAATCAAGGATCTAAAGATCCAGTAATAAATCCTTCCTTTGAGGGTGATTATTTCCCCTGAATTCTCCACCCACTGAAAACTTTATTTTGTTGTGGTCACAATTATTGTGATTTTGTCTGGGTAGCGTGTTTAGTCAGCCCGTTAAATTTTTTTTTTCCAATTTTTTAACTGAATTTTATTATTATTATTTATGTATTTAAATTCTTTTTTCCAGCTATTTTCATCAAAATGTTTCGTCTACAGCGAACAATCTCTAAGTCATTTTTAAGAGGAAGCCAAAGATTTTACGCCTCTAAGTTTACAGCTGATTCTTATAATGTTACACGAGGTGACTACTCAAAGTTAGAGGACGGCGATGTAAAGTACTTTGAATCGATTTTAACCTCGAATTCAATTGTTAAGGATGATGCTGATTTGGAGTTTTTCAATGAGGATTGGATGCGCAAGTATAGGGGCAAATCTCAGCTTGTTCTTAAGCCTAAGACTACCGAGGAAGTTAGTAAGATTTTGAAGCATTGTAATGATAGAAACTTGGCCGTTGTTCCTCAGGGTGGTAACACTGGCTTAGTTGGTGGTTCAGTCCCTGTTTTTGATGAAATTGTTTTGTCACTTCAAAATATGAATAAGGTCAGAAAATTCGATAATGTTTCAGGAATTTTGGTTACAGATTCTGGAATTATTCTCGAAAACGCTGACAAGTTTTTGGAAAATGAAGGATACATTTTCCCACTTGATCTCGGAGCTAAAGGTTCATGTCATGTTGGTGGTGTTGTTTCAACAAATGCTGGTGGGTTGCGATTGCTTAGATATGGATCTTTGCACGGATCAGTTTTGGGCTTGGAAGTAGTTCTTGCAGATGGTACTATTGTCGATAACCTCAGCACTCTTCGTAAGGATAACACTGGTTATGACGTCAAGCAACTTTTTATTGGCAGTGAAGGAACTCTTGGTGTTGTTACTGGTGTTTCAATTCTTTGTCCTCCTCGCCCAACTGCTTATAATGTTGCATTCCTTGGTCTCGAATCCTATGAAAATGTTCAAAAGACTTTTGTTAAAGCCAAGAAGGAATTAGGAGAAATTCTGTCAGCTTACGAATGTATGGATACTATTTCTCAAGATATCGTTGAACAACACACTGAACTAGTTCGTCCTCTTACGGAGAAATATCCTTTCTATGTTTTGATTGAAACTTCTGGTTCTAACAAGGAACATGACGATGCTAAACTTGAAGCTTTCTTGGAGAATGCTATGACTGAAGAATTAGTTGTTGATGGTGTTGTTGCACAAGATTCAAACGAAGTTACTAATCTTTGGCAATGGCGTGAATTGATTCCTGAAGCTCTTGGAAGAGGTGGTGGTGTTTACAAGTATGATGTTTCAATTCCTCTACCGCAACTCTATGACCTTGTCATCGATGTAGATAAGAGACTCACTGAAGCTGGTGTTGTCGGTGATACTCCTGAACATCCCGTTATTGCTACTGCTGGATATGGTCATATTGGTGATGGCAACTTACACCTTAACATTCCTGTCAGATATTATGACAAGAAAGTTGAAAACTTACTTGAACCATTTGTTTATGAATGGATTCAAAAAGTTAACGGTTCTATCTCTGCTGAACATGGTCTTGGATTTGCTAAAAAGAACTATATTGGATATAGTAAGAACGAACAACTTGTCAATATTATGAGAGGTTTCAAGAAAGTTCTTGATCCTAAAGCTATTCTTAACCCATACAAGTATATTTAAATATTTTTTTCCCCCAAATTTATAGGCATATTAAGAACTTTAATACATCATTTTCTTTTTCTTTGTATTTTTTAATATGGTAGTTATATCATGCAACACTTGTTACAATGTTTTTTTTTTCTTTTTCAAGACGAAAGTTTAAATAAAACGGCAAAAACTAGCAGTTATCGCTGTTACGTATAATAGAAATAGAAAGTATATAATATTATTAAAACTAGTTAACGTACTACACTATTCATGAAACACGTTTTTTATTATTTCAACATAGAAATGTAGAGAAATCGATTACCTTGGAAAATTAAGAATTTTGGGAAACCACCACCCACCCATCCACCACTTCCCAATTTCTCATCAGCCTTTCATTTCACTCTCCACCAAGATTTGTTTCTTCGTGACTACATTTTTCACATTTATTAATTACATTCAATGGCACAAATATATGGAGGAGGTAAGTTTATAATGAATATATATATTTTTTTTAAATGATAGTTTTAGAAGGTTCAAAGTTAAGGATTTCTAACAATATATCTCTTTGTGATATTTAGACGAGGTTTCGGCATTGGTTATAGACCCCGGGAATTATTCTATTCGGGCAGGATATGCCGGTGAAGACAATCCTAGATTGGTGTTTTCGGCAGTCTATGGGGTGCGTGGTGCTACTAGTTTTATTGGTGATAATAAAATTCATGTTCCTCGAGTTGATACTGAAATTCGACGACCATTACCTCTTGGTCAAACCATCTCTCATGTAGTCGAAACATTACACGTTGAAACACCAGAACATCCGTTACTTCTAACTGAAACGTCATGGAATTCCAAAGCATCACGTATTGAAGCAATGCAACTTGCACTAGAAGAAAACAATTTTCCAGCCGTTTATTTAGTCAAGAATTCAGTCGCGTCATTGTTTGCAGCTGGTAAAGGTAGTGGATTGGTGGTTGACGTAGGATATGAATATTCAACAGTTACACCAATTGTCGATGGTTTGGTTTTATATAGGCCAATAAGGAGATCGAAATATGCTGGAAAGTATTTAAATGAAGAGGTTGCCAAAGTTTTGGGTGATTTTGAATTGAGAAAGAAAACCGATGTGAAAGTTTCTGAAAGTTTTGTACAGCTACAGAGATCTCGAGTTTATGACGAGTTTAAAGAGTCGATGTGTCAAGTTAGCGATACTCCTTTCCAGGATGAAATGGGTGATTCTATTGTGAAACGAACATTTGAATATGGAAGAGACCAAAGTCGTGAGTTTGGATTGGAACGTTTTAAGACTGCTGAAGCCTTGTTTAGACCAAAAGAATTCGGTCATGAAGTTCTACCAGATGAAGAGCCTGAACTACCACAAGAAGAGAGTCAAGTTATTTCCGAAGGTGTTGCTAGTGAAGCCACCTCAAGTGAACCTACTCCTGGCTACATGTATGCTGATTTCAGACCTATCCCTGGTTTCACTGGTAGCATGGGAATTTCCCAAATGATTGTTGATAGTATTAATGCTTGTGATGTTGATATCAGAGCAAATCTGGCCAACAACATTGTAATTACTGGTGGAACTTCTCAAATTCAAGGATTTACTGACCGTGTCAATTCCGATCTTACTACGGCATTAGCTGGAGTTAAAATCAGACTCTACGCTCCTGGAAATTTCATAGAAAGAAACTACAGTGCATGGGTTGGATCTAGTATTTTAGGGTCATTGGGAACATTTCATCAACTATGGATATCTAAGAAAGAATATGAAGAAGTAGGGCCAGATCGTTTACTTGAAAGAAGATTTAGATAGTATATTGCCATACATCATCTAATAAACCTTGTGCAACATCTTCTAGTAATACAACTCTTCGATTAGCAACGTATTGACACTTATCCAAAAGTTTTACTTTGAGTGTCGCTAAATCTTCTGCAGGCTTTTCAAAAATTTCCGATAATTGTTCGACAGCCATTTCTAAATCCTTTTGATTGTCTTCAAAGAGTAGTGTTCTCGTAGTTCTTTGTAAGTAAAATGCAAATGCATAAGTCCAAGTCATGGTATGACGAGATAAACTCAGTACTTTAAATGCTTGAGATAAGAATTGGACTTCAATCCAACTCATACCCGCGCTTTCCTGCATTTGCTTCATTTTTAATTGCATTTGTTCAAACGTTTCTGAATCTCTTTTTAACGAATCTAAGTGATTCATGTACCTATTGTAATAGTGTAAATATCGCTTAAGATATGCTCTTGACTTATCTTGCTCGGATCTGGCATTCTGAGAGTCTTGTTCGTCGTATCGTGAGCAGTTATAATAACTCGATCCATGTAGAGACCAGTCACCCATACAGATCCAACAGAATTCATACTTGCATTTCTGACAAGTCATATGGTTACAGCCGCCATTCTTTTCAATGGTGGAGTGACATTTACCACACTCTTTAGTGTTGGCGTTGATCCAGTTAGCAGTTTCGCTATCGTCTCTACATTTCTGTAACCAAGCTTTAGCAATTTTGCAAGTAGCTGGCATATGATCGTCTAAAGAACAAGCAAAACAAAAGCTTTTCCCGCAAGAGCATGTTACGCTTGGTACTTTTTTACTGGGATCTTCCAAGCTTTGGGTAATTTCTATGATCTGATCACAACCAGGGGCTGGACAGAATGAAGCACGGTCTACTAACGTAACATATTCCTTATCTAAAAGTCCGTCATATTTGCTGATAACGGATTCTTCGTTTTTCATGAGGAAGTGTGCAGCTTTCTCTGAGACTCGAACATTGCATTTGTACATGAAGCAGGTTATTTGTCTAGATTCTCCTTCCTCTTCAATTTTCTTTCGAACATAATTTTGATAGCAGTCCAGACATACTTCATGACCACATTCAAGAGCGAACCACTCAGATCGGGTTTCACAACATAGCATACACTCACCAATTTTCTGTATCACATCATATGGCTCATTAGAAACCACGACTCCATTACTATCAAGATAAAGTCCAGCATTTGTCAAAACCTTTTGTCGATTTTCAAAAAAGGCTTCAATTAGCCGATCACTTTGCCATTTCCATTCCCACAGTAAAGCTTTAGATTGATTAGGGGTTATGCTGATAAAGGTTGCAAGCTCATTAACAGCTTTGGCTTCTTGAAGGTGTAGTGTTTCAGGAGATATTACTTTAAATTGCGTTTCATAAATCTTTGGCTTTCTAAGAGATTCAAGGTCTTCTATGAAATCATCGTCGTCTTCTTCATCCAGATCATCATCGAAGTCATACCCATCGTCATCGTAGTAAAAGTCATCGTCATATTCCTCATCGTTCTCTGCAGAAGACGAACAGTTGGGATCTGAGGCCATTTTCAATCGTTTTGGTTTCAATAGCTGCTTAAGGTTGGTTTTCGATTGAGGTTGTTTGCTGCGTATGTGACGATCAAGGTGCAGAACATGTAGTGGCAAGTATCAGAAATAGCTACTACGCTAGGGATACTTTAATGTCTTGATTTTTGCTTGTGTAATGTTCAGAAAATTACATAAGATCGAATATTGTGATGAGTTCACATAGTACACATATTACATAATATGGCACTTTACACTGACAAAGCTCGTAAAATTGCGTGTAGGGCATTTCACAAGTATCTCCTTATAATAATTTCATTAATTAATGAATCAATTAAATTATAAAATAATGACACAGTCCAATTATAGAAGTTTAATAGTGAAATAGAAAATTTTCTTAATTTTACCATGT
The DNA here is from genome assembly GCA_030568955.1 of Geotrichum siamense (nom. inval.). Classification (NCBI taxonomy): domain Eukaryota; kingdom Fungi; phylum Ascomycota; class Dipodascomycetes; order Dipodascales; family Dipodascaceae; genus Geotrichum; species Geotrichum siamense (nom. inval.). The sequence goes on along the minus strand of JAJMJJ010000270.1, from coordinate 15,109 downwards.
TATTGACAAGTATGCAGTGCCCAATTTGTCATGATGATGGTGTAGTCAATAAAGTGTGTCTTAGCCAGGTAAGACATTGCACACATATTAATTGTTGCCAACAAATAAAGCTTACTATATTGTATCTTACTGCGTTGCAATAATGATTGTTCCGACCAATTATTCCTTTTTTTCTTAACTCTACAATACTCTAAATAAGCCTACAGTAAGATCCTAGCTTCGAAGGGCCTGTTTCTTTCACTTTGCTCTAAGGTAATATGCATAAATGGACGTTGTCTATGAACATCAACAACATTTAAACATGTCAAAATTTCGTCAAGCATGTAACACATACAGAACCCACCACACTGCCCTCGCCATCTGTCGTCAAACCTAAGTCACATTGTCTATTGCATACGTCCCAAGTCCGAAGTCACAATAATTTTATGCTTATATAAAACATTACATAATAGAAATATTTTTCAGTCTCCTTTCAGCCGAGGTTGAACTACAGCCATTTTTCACTGACCGTCCAATGTTTTTCTTATTTAAAAACAAGAATAGCCCCCCCTTTTTTCTCCCTTTTTGACTTCATCATCTTTAATCTCATAATGTCTGACGCCGCTGAAATCGACGCTTCTGTTCAAAGTCACAACCCAATTGTGGGACAAATCAAATCATTCGCTGCTGGAGGTTTCGGTGGTGTATGCGCTGTCGCTGTGGGACATCCTTTCGATCTTGTTAAGGTCCGTCTACAAACTTCTGCCCCTGGCACCTATTCTGGTGCCTTCGATGTGGTTAAGAAGACAATTGCTCATGATGGTGGTCTTCGTGGTCTTTACCGTGGTGTAGCTGCACCTTTAGTGGGTGTCACCCCTATGTTCGCTATTTCCTTCTGGGGTTACGATCTCGGTCAACGACTGGTCAAAGCTTTGGACAAAGATTACGTTGAAGGTGACAAGCTATCAATCACTCAGATTTCTGCCGCTGGTTTTGTTTCTGCTCTTCCTATGACTGCCGTTGCTGCTCCCTTTGAAAGAATCAAAGTCATCCTTCAACTTCAAGGCCAAAAAGAACCCGTTCCTGGTCAAAAACAATTCACTGGTGCTTTCGACGTCGTCAAACATCTTTACAAGACTGGCGGTGTTCAGTCTGTGTTCAAGGGTTCAGTGGCTACTTTCGCTCGTGATGGTCCTGGTTCTGCCCTTTACTTTGCAACCTACGAATATCTTAAACGCACCTTGACTCCTCCTGATTCCAACTCTCTTTCCCTGGGTGCCATTTCTTTTGCTGGTGGTATGGCTGGTGTTGCCATGTGGATCCCAGTTTTCCCTATTGACACTATCAAATCTAACTTACAATCTGGTACGTCTTCTGGTGGTCTTATTTCAGTCACCAAGCAGATTTATCAATCTGGTGGCATGAAGGCATTTTTCCCCGGTATTGGACCTGCATTGGCCAGATCGTTCCCTGCAAATGCAGCTACCTTCGTTGGTGTTGAACTTGCTTACAGTGCATTTGAAAAGCTCGGTATCTAGATTTTATGTTACATAGAGATTATTTAAAAGTAATGATTAAGTTTTGTATTTTTTTTTTTGATTTTGGTCTCCAATATTCAATCACAAAGTTGACCCTGAAATTTCACCGGATGTGGGGAAAATTAGTCAGATATTACGTATATATTATTTATCAGAATTGCATGTGATTTTAATTATTTGATAGTTATTGAGGAAGTCAATAGATAGCATGTTCCCTATGTATATTTCAACAATCATTATATCAATGAATTTATAATAAAATTGATATTATTTAGACCTTTTAATAAGTCTAATTATTGAAGAATATATATATATATATATAAGGGCCACAATGACTTTTTCTTTGAAACTCTTATATAAAGCTACAATAAAACTTATTTATTTTATTTTATTTTATTTAACTTTTTCTCAAATAGTTTTAGGAAATCTTGATATATGTTAATAGTATATATATATATAAAACAAAACAAAAACAAATGAATTCAAAAAAAAAATATATAATCAATTAATAAACGTGTCACTTTTTTTCTTCTTCTTCTTCTCCACATTCCTTTCAAAATCTATTATTATAAAATAACGTTTGGTTGGATGCCATGCTTCAAAAATTCAAGCTAGACTATATCCTGCTTTACTATATTCTTCTCGTAGTTCATATAGATGATATATTTTATGTTTTTCAACAGTGCTTTAGTTTTTATACTCAGATATGTTATTGGGTTGATAATGTTCCAAAATACTCATTAAAAGAAATATTATTATTTAGTGAAATGTATATTAATTTAAATGACATAAGATGAGACAATAAATTAAAAGATAAAAGATGAAGAAAAAAAATATATAAAACTCTAGCATATTATCAAACTTTCATGTTTGATTGCAAAAATTTCTAATGGCTGTAGTAGTAGTAAATTGAATAGTCTTCCATCATCAAAGTTAGACTGATGATATGATTCTATATACACATAACTGTCTAGAGTCCTGTTTTCACAACTCATATATTTCCCATGATACCAAGTCAATGTAAGATTAGTCAGAAAATAAATTAATCCTATTTCTCCACAATATCTGGTATCACACCGCCAGCAAAGCATAAGTTTTCTCTCACATATTTAACTTGATACACTGGAGTTTTGGATGTATTCAAAACTGTCATCATATCAACTGAACTTCCCATATCTTTACGTTTTCTTGCTTCAATATCGGATTTAAGATCGCCTGAATTACCTTCTTTAACAGAACCTGAACTTCCATTGGATTCTCCTGCCATAAATGGTTCAGGTTCAGGTCCTTGATCTAATGTGAATTTTCTAATGTCCCAAACTCTAACAGTGCAATCAGCACATCCTGACACAAGGGTATCACCATTTGGAGAAAATGACATTGAATAGATAGGAAGTTTGCCATGACCCTTAAGAACTTTTAATCGACGCCCTGATCCCATATCAAAAAGGGATATAAGCCCATCAAGAGATGATGTCACTAACCATCGTCCATCATGGGAAATCTCCAAACTTATCACCGGTTTACCCATACCTGGAAACACTCTGATGCAATTTCCTGTTTCAACCTCCCACATTCTGCAACAAGTGTCACTTGAACCCGTCACAACATATTTACCATTTGGATGAAAGCATACAGTGTCCACGTCATTTAAGTGACCTGCAAATATTCTTACAGGGAAAATATGATCTGTATGCCATAAACGGGCAGTTTGATCACCCGATCCAGTAACAAAGGTATTTCCGAAAGGTCCAAACTTAACATCCCATACTATACTATTATGTCCTTCGTAAACGACAAGACATTTAAATGTTTCCATAGACCATAAACGAACTGTTCTATCTTCTGAACATGTCAAAAGAAATCGATCATCTGGACTAAAATCCAATCCATATATAGCACCAGAATGACCCACTAGTCGAATAAACTTCTGGTTTTTTTTTGGTGAATCCAATACACTATATATATTATCACCATTAGTGTTCCATACTTTTATCATGCTATCAGAAAATCCAGCAGCTAATAAGTCGCCATTATTAGAAAATGCAAGGGTATTGAGGTTGTCTTTTGTATTTGCGAACGTGTACATTTGAACACTAGGAAGACCAGCTTGAACTTCGGAGAGACAAATTTTTTTTCTGAGGTTTTGAAAGGTTGTAAGTTCACTTATGACATTAAGAGGTTGAGAAGATGTTGCAGGTTGTATTTCGGCCGAAAGACCGTCGAATAATTCCGTATCAATGTCCATAGAGTCATTTAAAAAATCCAAAGCGTCAGGAACTTCATGTTTCACTTGAATTGATTCCTTAACATTATTAGAAAGAGATATTTTGATATGTCGATCAAATGCCCCAGTAATCAGTTCTTTAATAGTAATATTTTCTAAGTTACTTAGAAATATCAAAAGTTTCTTCAATACTTCATGAGACACAAGTAAAGAATGCTGGTCAGTCAACCAAGTTTTCACCTGTTCATTTTCACTAAACCGTAGACCATCAGCTTGAGCTGCATTGCTATTGCCATTTGTCATTTCATGTCCTTTTGAGTCCTTATTACCAGTCTTTTCAACAGTAATCAAATCTTTTAACTTCTTAATCTTGTTGATCTGTTCTGTGTTTTGATTTTGTAGCATTTCCAAAACTAATATAATTTTTTCTACTATCCTTAACTGATTTGTAGTTGCTAGTTCGAGTGCTATACTAAATCCCACGTACCATAGAAGAGTCGCTGATTCCAAGGTTTCTATCTCCTGAACCATATCTTCAAACACTTCTCCAACATCTCTTTCAATAAATCCAGCCTTTGGTCCACCAATCTCAATCCCATGGTCGTTCCACCACCTTACACCCATTTGTTTAGCTAGTTCTTTATCATTATTAAGTGTTACCTTTGGCGTACTATACTGGGCACTTTCCAATCTACTTTCAGCCTCCGCTCTACTAAAGCCTTTCTTTCGAAGATATTCGAGAACAAACTTAGTCGTATCCGGACCGGTATGCCGCTGCTGTTGCTGATGCACCTGCTGCTGCTGCTGCTGTTGTTGTTGTTGTTGTTGACGGTGTTGTGGCTGGCTCATAATATGACTGACCGTACTGAATGCAATTGTCGTTTTTTCTTGTAGATCTATGGAAAATACACAAAAGGTCAAAGATGAAAAACACATAATAAAATCATTCTTATTATTAATCATAATTAATATTACTAATCATGTTATACTGGGAGACATATATTTTATTACGTAATATTCTCTACCACGCAGCTTCTAATGTTATTAAATAAATATTCTTGTAATCTGTCAAATTCAAACTTTTCATATATTCATGTGCTTTAATATCTTTTATACTGAAACTTAGAGTTGAATTAGATTCAATAGTTGGATGAAAAAGATTTACACTTTCTAAATTGTACATAGTTCTGCATTTATAAAATATATATATTAATACTGGACTTTTCTGTATTCTCTAGATATTTATTTATAATTTTTTTTTTATCTGATTGTGTGTATTTCCATTTTATTGTTTCTTCTTGTCATCTTCATTTCCGGAGTCTGATATATGATCGACTTTAATATCTGGTAAGTCGGTCTCGGTATCAATTTTCTTTGATTTTAAAATCTCCGAATATTTCCCTAGTGTTTGCATAACCAAAAGGCGTTCAGAATAAGTAATTGCTAACAACAAAACAACAGCTAATGCAAGTAGTTGAAAAAACTGTTGAAAAGTATGAGCTGGACCGACTGACCATACCAAGGGTAAAATAATAAAAAGTGAACCAATTGCCAACGGTTTGGGGAGCGCACGCAAAATCCATGCATAAGGAACATCCAGTTCTCCGCAATGTTTCCCATTAGGATCATGTATACGTCTCTGATTAGAAAAGTATTCTTCAATAAAAAATAAACACCATATAATCCTTTGAGTCATATTAAACATGTTGGCAAATACAAGACCTTGTGCAGCCAAACCGAAAGGTTTCATGAAAACATATGCTGCAGCTGCAAATGTGATAGAGAAAATTAAAAGAGCGAAAGACTGACGACGAATATCATGAGGTGTAGCTACGGATTGAACAAAACTTTCTAGAGTTCCATTGATAGCAAGGAATGGAATATAGCAAGCATATGTACCCAAGACAGTAGCAGCATCAGTATTCAACCATTTATCGGAGACTAAAAACTTCAAAGCAAAAGGGGCACATAAAGGCCCAAAAACAACTGCAAAAATAGATAAATAAACATAAACTCTAAGCAAACCCGAAATGACAACTATAGAAGTAATCCTGTTTTTATTACTAACAGTTCCAGAAAGAAGCTTCGAGAAATAATTTCGGAGTGCTTCTTCAATAGGTAGGAACACAAGTCTTGCAATTAGCGAACCGTAGTTGACTACCACAGCATAGACACCTTGATCTGTAATAGGCAAAATCAATGATACAAGAAACTTGTCACCTTCAGTAAGGCAAAATTTGAATAATGTTTGTAGCCAAATTGACCCAGCAAGATGGGTAATTTCAGAAGAAAAGTATATCTTTTCATATGAGTTTTCATTTCTCCAAAGACTCCGAGGGTATGTAACTTGGTAAGGCTTCGAACGTGTAGCTGTTATAGAGCTATAAATGTAAAGAGTCGCTAAAACTAACGAGTATGAAAATTGTCCAAGGGCAAATGCAATAAATGCATTCGATGAACTAGAGTTTCTACCCAAAAATACAAATACAACAGTGACAATACATCTAAAAAACATGGCTAAAGACTCAAACTGCGCACGCTTTTTAAACTCTAGTTGGAACTGGTAGTAAAGAAATCCAGGTTCAGAAATGAGTTCTAATGCTGAGGACGCCCCGAAAATAATGACAATAGCTTGAACTATTTTAAAATCAAACTCTGTTGGCCTTGCAAAATGTAGATAGCCATATGACAGTAAAACCGAAAATGGCATTCCAATGATTATGGGCAGAAATCCAATATTGATTACTTCTTGAACAGTTCCAGATTGCGTACCTGCAATCAATCCACCTTCAAATCTATAGACATCGGGGATTTTCCCAGTGGACGACTCTCTTTGAGCGGCTAATCTAATTGGTTCTCTAGAAAAGAACAACACCGTAGTGATTAGCAAATCCAACTGAGCATTCGCACCAAACGTTTCGGGACCGACAAATCGCAAAATCAACTGGTTTAAAGAAAATGTCAAAATCTTGGAAAAGAATTGTCCAGCAATGAGGAATGAAGCCCCAGAGGCAACTGTATTGGCTGTAATTAATATATTTTTGTGTGGTAGCGATTCAGGTTGTGGTGAACTTGCTCGAGACCTTGAAGCCTCAGACCTTGGGGATAATGAAGGTGATGAATCCCTTTGTTGTTTCCGGCTTCGTCTCCTATTTAACGTGCCATTTCGAGATAGGTTCGAAGAAGAAACCTCTGGATGTGATTGATCATAAATTGTCTGTAGTGCTGGTGGTACTGAATAACTTGGCGATGTTGGCATGTAGTTTGTATGGCCAGGTTCACCAATTGGTTCGACCAAAATCTGAGAACTCTTTTTTCGCGAATGGCGACGATACATGGTATTTTCTTTACTACCAAAATTGACAGAGGGAAGTTCTGAATCGGTTGGAGGAGGAGGTGGTGGAGCTAAGCCCACAGGATTCTGAAAAGGTTGCATGTTGGAGTTTTTCAACACCAGTTCAAACCTGATGACATGGAGTACTGAAATCACAGGAATCTGAAAAGTTTTTATATTATGTGTACAATATGTGTGTCTATATGTTGCTACGGTTCAATCCTGGAATCAAACAGATTTCTAAAATTAATATTTTTTTAACTATGGTGTACTATGTACACCACATACTAAAAATTAATACTAAAACTATCAAAGATCTTGTAATTCCACAATTATTATTCATAAATAATATTTTTTGTAATTCCAATAGTGTAACTCCGTAAATTTAGACACATGTAAAATACTCCTTACACATATCAACATTTGAAGATAGTACCTTCAAAATTGTTCAAATTAAAAGGAAAATCTTGCAATATCGCATTTTGTTTCTGTAATTTGCACTATGATAAATCCCATGAAATAATGATTGTTTCATATTTTCAAATTCTTTGTCCACAATTCCAGTCATCGTTACATATGTGTACTTATGCTTTAAAGGTGTATATTTTCTTGTGTTATTATTAGTATTATTAGAACAATTAATTAAGTATGTTAATTTTTTCAAAACCCTTCTGTCTTCTTCAACTTCTTTTTCTTTGGTTGTTTTCTTAATCTTCTAGATTGACTTGATTGAGGAGCACTTTGTTGACTAAATGATGGTTGACTTGACGAAAAATGTTGCTGACTTGAATGAAATTGCGGAAACCGCGACTGACTAGACTGAATTTGAGAGAATGAAGGAAGAGAAAAGTCCAAGCCAATCTGAGAGCTTTGTTCATATTGAGATGGAATATCTTCTTGCGTAGACATTAAAGGAAGATTATCTTTTTCATCGTTTTCTTCGTCACTTTCCCACTGTTTTAGTAACTGCAATGTCGACTCCTTAAAATCAAATTCGTGGTCTGTAAAAGGTAATAATGGTGCCATTAGGTTATCCGTACTGCTGACGGGGCTAGATTCTATGATGTCAGGCAATTTGACTGTACATGATTGTACAAGATCATTGTAAATTTTATCCACTCGTATTCTTCTGAGTTTCAAAAACTCTGGGGAAATCTTAGAACTGTTTTCGAGAGGTTTGATCCATATATCTTCCAGATATTGCTTTAATTCGTCGGGAGAATATTGCGTCATGTCAAATAAACCTTTATCAATAAATGTCAAATCATCCATGTCTAACTCTAATTTAATATGTGGGTTTTCCAATTGCAATTGTTTGACATTAATATTGTATTTCAATGTATTTTCAAGATCCGAAACAGAAACTGATTTAAGTGGAGTTTCTGAAGTGGTCGTATCAACTCGATTGAGTAATAGGTACAAATCTCTAAGATCGTAAAAATTTGAGGGTTCTAAAGTGTCATTAGGGTCTTGTGGCCCTCTGAGTTTTAAGACTTTTTGAGTAAAGAGATTTTTGCTGGTATCTTGAGTCAAATCAATCTCAATTTGTTTATCGGTTCCTAATATATGAAAGTAAAGACCATGATCAAGACTAAATTCAAATGCACCTAAAGTATTAATATTATCTTTCAAAATTGATGGTGAATCTTTTCTTGTAGAACTTGTTAATTCTGAGTTCGGTAATTCAAAAAGGTTCAGACTTTGAGTTCGTTGTTCAGGATTCGTATGAATGATTTGAGGGCCATTATAGTTTACAGGTAAACTACAATTCCTTTCTTTTGAATCTTGAGCTAATGAAGGTGGAATTTCTTTCCCAAATTGAAGTATCGAAGTAGTTGAAACTAGCTGACTATATACCGTAGCAATATGAATCCCGTTATTCCAATTACTACAATAAGACATGTCAAGTTTTAAGGAAGGATCCGAAGCATTCATTAAATGTTTGGCACTCAGAATTGGTTTCGCTGAAGATCTTAAATCCATCCATAAAACTTCATCTCCCGTTAATATAAAATACTGGTAATCTAAAAAGGTATTTTTCTTTTCTGAATCATCAAACACATGTCTGACTCCTGCAGGCTTAAAATCACGAATAGCTTGTAATTCATAATTCATTTGTTTCGGATGCAAATCAGCCATATATCTGTTCTGGAGCGGGTTAAACAAACGTACCGATTTTCTATTACCCACCATAAGAAGCCCTGGATCAGCTGAATTTGGTGCTGCTGGAAGATAAACTTCTAAAAGTCTGTGAAAATTCGATGAGGTTTCATGAAAATGAAAAGGTGGACATTTTACCGGTGCAAATTGATTTGTCCCTTCAATGTAAAAGTATTGTGTAAGAGAGCCATCACTACGTATCGTAGAAATCCAATTTGGTGCTGTATAGCTCGCTGTACAGTCAACTACGGGATGCGAAACATTCTGTTTCAAAGGTAATCTGATGGAATCTTCGACTTGGATATTATTATCAGATTTGAGCCAACTAAATATGGATATGTCTGATCCAGTACGTGTTAATAAACCCGTTCGCCTAGAATGTGTACTGTCTAATATCTGAAGTTGTTTTACTGGTGTGTCAGTGCGTATTAAGGAAAGGTTTTGAAACTCAGGAACTTTTATTCGAACATCATGTTTTTTCGAATGCAAATATTTATCTTCGAACTCTAGAATAGAAGCTCCAATAGTTGTTCGCTCTTGTCCCGTAGTAAATGCTAAAATTTTATTGTAGTTATTTTCTGAATCACTGATTAATCCTAGATCCATGAAGTCTCCATTACTTGGATCATGAAATCTTCGATCATTTGTTACCGATGCTCCTTCCTGACCTAAAAACATAAGCAAGCTGTCAGGCCAAAAGTCGCCAGTATTTGCTCGAAAATTCTCATACTTGGAACCTCCTTCAAAATGGTATTTATCATATTTTGGATCCGGCGGAATTACAGTTTGGCAATTGTAGCCTTTCGACAAGTTGAACAAGCGAAAATCATCCCGTTCACAAAATGGCGTGAAACAAGGATCATCAGGTCGCAGAGAAGGTGTGTATAAAATGCTTGAACTATATCTAATATCTATTTCCGGCCATTGCGCATGTTGCGGTGCGATCCAGGACATATGGAATGGTGTCAACTTCTAGTTACCAAAATTTTCACGATTCCCAAAAAGATATATGGTATTTTCACGTTTCCATAATAAATATCACGTGACTATATTTTTTACTAGATGTCAGGTCTTGAATGTTGATAAATGACTTATGACTTAAACAAGCAATGATAATGGAGATAAACGTTGTAAGTGAGGTGTTTTAATTATTCGGAATTCAATGAAATTATGTAGTTCTGGTGAAATGTCTTTCTGAAGTCTGAAGGAAATAATTCTTATGCCTCAGTTAGAACTTGCTTGACTAAGCTTGCTTAATAATAATTTATAATGATTAGTCATAACAATTTGCTTATGTAATTAAAGTTGGGACTTGTCCCTGACAGTAGCTACATTTTGTGTTCCTTCAATAATTCTGATCTACCAAAAGTAAGTGTCAAATTCAAACACTCCTGTTAGCTTTGATTCCAACCACTATGGATGAGTCTGCTTCAGAAGAGTTGCCAAGTGACGATGAGCAAGTTACATCAGGAGAAGCCTTGGAAGAAGATGATACGTATTTACCGCATAATTATGCTAATCGTGCAAGTGACATTATGAAGAAGTTGTTTGACGATCCTCTACGTGACAAGACTTCAACGTTGATATATTCATCATTATTATTTAACAAAAAGCCTTTATTGAAATCTTTTTGGCCAGAGAGAGTTTCATATGATACCTCCGATCCACCTTTAATACAGGAAGAAGCGTTGAAGAAACATGATGAATTACTTGTAGCTCAAATTATAGGTGATCCGACTGAAGATACTGAAAAACTTGGACTTCTCCCAGAGTTTGATTGTACAAGTGCTGCACTCTTTGCTAATAAAGAAAACCTGGATCAAATTTCAGTCGAATCAGTTTTAGGTGAAACTGGAACTCATCCTAATCTATTGGGACATGGTGGAGGTACCAAATTCACAAGTACATGCGGTCCTCCTAATGAATGGGGTTTGAAAAGCATTTCTGAGGGAATACCGCCTTTTGACTATAATAATTATTCAGATAAAAAGGAGATTTCTGAGGAAGATAAAATTGCATTTGAGCATTGTAGAAGGCTTATGTTTTTCGAAATCAACGCTACATTTGAAAGAATTGTACGAGAACGAATAGCTAAAGAAAACGGGAAATCGTCGTTCACCTATACTCCAGAGCGCTATCGGAATGTCGTTAATACAGACGTGGAGTTTAAAATGCCTCAGCAAGCTTTAGCTAAAGTTATGAGTGTGGTTGACACGATTTTGATTCGATTAAGAGATACGACAGATACATCTAAAAACTCGCAATATATTCATCGCCATAATTGGCTATGTGCGATTGAGAAAGATGCTTTAGTTGGAAGGACATTAGAACGACTTGCAACTCTTTTTGCATCTCCAGTACACGACAGTATTAAAAATGAACTATTTGAGCCTGAGATGACATTCAAGATGTTGGATCAACTTAAAAGCCTTCCTCTGTCGTTGCCAGACGATGCACCACACATCCCGGAAGTTCGTACGCTTAATCCAGATTCCATAAATGTACACACAGGCGATTATCACGACTCAGAAATACTTGAAAAGTATAACTCAATAAAAGAAGCATCTAATCCAATATACTTTCATGGTCTTCCACTTTCGACACCCAGTCAGTCGCTTGAACATTATCGATCTGAAGTTGAAATAGATTATAGAAAATACCAAATGACTCCACATGTCAGAGCAGCCAAGAAAGAATACTTGAAGCAGCAATTTTATTCAGTGCCAGTGTTGAATAAGGAATATGACGGTGCTTGGATTTTAAACGAATACACAATGCCCATGGAGTATATTAAACCGAAGACTTTTCAGATGAAAGTATGGCAAACCGAAGCACAAAGACATCGAGTGCGCACATCTGTATTACAACAAGCAAGGGCTTTAATTCGGAAAAACCGTCATAAATATTGCAATGTTTTGAAATTATTGGAGAAACATAATCCGAAACGATTTACAGCACTATACCAAAAATACAAAATGCGATCTAAACAACATAAATGGGAGTTACATAAAAGAACTCTTCGTCATTCTTTCCATTGCAGTAAAAAACTCAACCGAGAGAAAATCCAAAAAGCACTGGACAAGATGAAAGAATGGGAACAGTTGTATGATATTACTGAGCTGGATGTAGATAAGTTAAAGGGAATACGTGACGTATCTGAGGCCTCCGAAATTGAAGAATCTACAAGTCAATCTACTCCGGATCACGTTGATGATTATATTAACGAACTAAACTCTAACGTTTATACCAAATTATCATATTCTGGGCATCACATTAGTGGAAAAGAGATTTAAAGGGTATTCCAATTCTTCTTTTAACTCTCATGTATTATTATTGCTTTTAAACAATATTTGCATATTTTTACTTTTCATAATATATATTTTTTAATCATTCTTTATTAAGAATTAGTATATAGTAGTGATAATAATAGAAGATTTTCTTATTTTTTGTGCGTGAAAATTGCTTTTTGAATGAAAATCTGTCACAACAACACAGCGTAAATTACTATACTAATTTTTTTTTTTTCAAAAAGATGTTTTAATCATTATACTTGTCATTGAACTTTGTTCATCTTACCTCAAAGCAAGTCTGTTATATATTTGTAAATTATTATATGGTGATCTGATGTGTAAAAATTTAAATGCGCAGAAAAAATTATGATTTTGAAAGATTATTCCCACCTTGGAAGGCACACATCAACATATAACGTTTTGTTGTATTTTTTTTTTTTTTTTTTTTTTTTTTTTTTTTTTTTTTTTTTTTTTTTTTTTTTTTTTTTTTTTTTTTTTTTTTTTTTTGTGTAAGATATTATTATAGGACTATAATCATATTTGTAAGTCTATTATTTATTTTATGCTATATATGAGTTTGTCAAGTATATTTAGGATATTTAACAAAATTAGAATGCATAAAGTTTTTGATGAAATCTTAAAACGGAATATCAGGTATGTTGTACTTTCAGTGTTGACATAAGTCTATATTATCACTGTAATTTGTACATATGCTAGGTATTTATCTACCCAGGTACCTAGGTACATACCTTCCAACCTTGAGACATATGTATGTAGGATTCATGTTGGTAAAATAGTAAAATTGAAATATACCAATTTATGTATGAAGTAATGTAGCAAAGATAAATGTAATTTATGTACCTTATATTATAGATAGAATAAATCGTCTTGATCAAATTGTTTTTTTATCATTCATTTTTTTTGTAGCTATATCTAAATTACCTGCGTACATTAGGAGAACTACTCGCAGGGAGTTTTCAAATGTTTTATGTTGCCCATTGGCTCCATGCATAGCACACCACAAAAGTAAAGAAATGAATTATCTTTCAGTTATTTTAGATTTTGACTACTGATATTCAACGATAATTATTCTCTACTGCTGTAAAATATTCAAGAGTAAAGATAATATATATCAACATCTATGTAAGTATCCAGGTATTTACATAGGTAAGGCATGTATATTGGTAAATGTGTATTACTTAGGGCATATAAATAAGTAAGTATTCATAATAATAGTAAGTAAAAAAAAAAAAAAAAAAAAAAAAAAAAGAAAGATGCAAAATATATAACCAAAATCGTGTAGGTAAAAAGAGAAAAAAATTATTTTTTCTTCTTTAAGTTAGCAATACCTGATCGCAGCAGGGTTAAGTCACTCATAACATCATCGTTTTTCAAAGGCGAAGGAGATTGGTATGACTTTGATGGTCTTGATGTTGATGGTATCTGCGTTCTTCCACTAGTACCATGCCCATTACCGTAATTACTGCTAGATAAAATTCCTTCGAGAGTTTCCCGATCACTTTGCAAAACAAGATCGTTGTCACTCTGAGTATTTCTTACTTTGCGTCTTTTATTTCCTCCACCGTCTGTTCTATGGCCACGACCTTCATTGCTAGAAATCCCTGAAAGATCTTCAAAGGCAGATGTAGTGCCAAATTCCCCTCTCCTTCGCAAATTTCTACGCTCGTTGATGTACATAAGTCCTGGTGAACCAACATTATCATCAATGTTAGATCTATCTCCACTGGCACCGTAAGAACTATTCAAATACACCATATGATCATTAGCAATATCAAGAAGCGCTTTATCTTCTCTCAAACTCTTTCGTTGGCCTTCTAATTTTGTCATCAGTCTTTCCTTGACCAAAAGTGTCAAACGTTCGTACTCTTCGTTTGCTTCCCTGACTTCATTTTCGTACTCTCGCTCAGCTCTAGTAATTCTATACTGTTCCCAAAGAGCTAATCTCATCAACTCTAAGTCTCTTTCTTCTTCTAAGTCAGCTAGAGTCTCCAAAAATTCTGGACTAGTTCCTGAGTGCAGACTCGAAAGTGTGCCTTGTAGAGTATGAAGCATTTCTCGGTAATTAATATCCCGATCTGCTTGAAACTGTTCTGTAAGAAAACTAATTCTCAAAGCAAGAGTTTGACGTCTCTTGTCTCTTTTATTAGTACTGTTCTGTTCCGAACTCATTTTGACCTTGGTTAGGGATATATTTATCGTTGATTTTGATAGTTGTGATGGTTGATGATAGGAAGGAAAAATTATGGATGGTAACAAATATGAAGAGAATTTGTAGATACCTAAATTTACCCAATGCTGGTATTTACACCTGCACAGCCGTACGGTAAAGGAATCTAATAAATTTTAAAGTTGCATAGAGCAGTTACAGTATTCTTGATTTCCTCCAGTTGGGACTTTTGTAATAATATTTTCTGACTTGCTTGGAATTTATTATATTTCTTCAAAATTGCATAAAACAAATGGCAAACATCCAGAATATATATATATATATATATATATATATATATATATATATATATATATATATGAATGTTGCAATATAACTGGATTAAATTTTTTC
>JAJMJJ010000269.1:0-24714 GCA_030568955.1 Geotrichum siamense (nom. inval.) | reverse complement strand
CTAAATGCAGAATTATCAAACGCACAGTGAGAAATGTGACCGCGAAAGCCTGTATCAGGCAAATCACAAACACAGTCTTCTTTTATATAAATACATTGTGGATGTACTTGTAGCTACTTTAAGTGCTAAAGTACAAAACACGCACATACATAAGTAAACATATGGGACTATAAACAGAATGATTATTATTATTATTATTGACTTTAATCAGATTTATTATTATTAAATCGCACAGTGAGAAATGTCCCATAAAATTACTTTAGCAATTAAAATATTTACGTAATAGGAGACTGTGTTGCGTTCGCCTGCTACAGGTACATATGCATGTTATTTCATACCACCTCCGCTCTTTGAATTATATCGAGACACTCGAGGGAAAAAGGTTAGGGTTGAGAACTTTTATTTCATACTTTTCTACTTTTGATTTTGCTGTATAATCATCATCACAAATGTTCGAATATTATGTCCTCAAGTGATGACAACTCGGCTCCTCCATCTCAACTAGCCCATGCAAGTAGGAAACAAGCCTCAAGTAAGGTGTCAGAGTCTACTCTTTTGAAGCGAAAATATGGAGGAGTGATTGGTAGGAGGTACGATGGAGATGGAAAGTTGATACCCGCACATATCCTCACTGCGACTCAAAGTGCAAGAAAGAAGCAGAAGCGGAAAGAATGTCGAACCAAGTCATCTAAGAAGGAGTGTGAAGTTAAATCTACACCGAAAGTAGACTCCGAAGAAGAGCAATCACCCAATGATGTATCTCCAGATACTCCTGATGTCGACAACAACGAAGGAAGTGATAATGACTACGAAGATAGCGACGAAGAAGAAGAATGGGAAGAAGTCAACCTTGATAGCCGAGTAATGGATATTATGAAAAATATTAAAAATGATGGATCTGGTAAAGGGCAAATTGAAATTTTGCTAGACAAAGACGAGTTTGATGAGAAAGCTAAAACTAGACGAAAAAATCTCAATCCCCCAATCACTAAAGAAGAGCGTCAAAATCGGATATTGATTCACAAGGTACACTTAATTCTTCTTCTAGCACATGTAAGCGTAAGGAACAGTTATTGTTCCGATGCTGAATTGAAGTCTTTCTATAGAAGACTCGTCCCCGAAAAAATCTTAAAAGAATTGCATCCGGAATCAGTGACTCCCGGCGAAAGAAACGTTAACATGTCGCATATGATATTAACACGACATTTATTAGATGGCCTCAGGCATTTAATGCAGTTGTGGAACACTCGTTTCCGAGTAAAGGGAACTTCAAGTTTAACAATGACTTCATGGTCTGACATCTATAGAAAAGATCGCAAGGTTGGAAGTAAAGTTGATAAAGAAAAGTTTGTCAAACTTTTGAAGAAATTCAAAGGATCGAGGGACATTGGTGCACAGGGATTTTGCTCACTACTTCGAGCTTGTGGTATTAGTTGTCGACTGGTATGTTCTCTTCAGCCTCTCGATTTTTCATCAAATGCACCAGTCGGGAAACAAGATGATGATGATGATGATATTGAAAAGGAAAAAATACCTGTTCCTTCTGATTTTCCTGTATTTTGGGTAGAAGTATGGGATCCATACATGAAAAGGTTCATTGCAATTGATCCAATAGTACTAGGAATTGTTGAACCAGCTTCAACACATAGAAAGAGCAAACTCGAGCCTCCTTTATCCGATAAAACCAATTTGATGCGTTACGTTGTTGCATTTGATGAAGATGGAACAGCAAGAGATGTGACTAGGAGATATGCTTATTATTTTAACGCCAAAACACGGAAAAAAAGAGTTTCTTATTATCCAGGTCAGGATATTTGGTACTCTCAGCTGCTTGGAAACTTTGCTCGAAAAAACATGACAGATATTGATAAGTTAGAGGATCAGGAAATGGTAGTACGAAATCATGCAGAGGAAATTCCAACAAGTATACAGGATTTCAAAGGACATCCTTTGTATGTACTGGAACGTCATTTGAGACAAAACGAAGTATTGGATACAAATGAACACTGTGGATTCATTGCAATGAAAAAGGTTGGTAAGAATAAGGCTGGAAATGCGAAACAGGTACCCCAAGAAAAAATTTATAAGCGCTCGGATGTTAAATTTGTCAAATCAGCTCGGGGATGGTATCAATTGGGACGTGTTATCAAACCAGGATCTCAACCACGAAAACATGTTGTTAGGAAAAACAAACAAAACGGCCGAAGAACAAAACTAAATTTTGAAGATGATGATCTATTTGGTGACTTTGAGCAAATTTCTGAGGATGAAGCAACTGCACTATACTCAGAAGATCAAACAGTACTTTATACCCCACCTCCTGTTGTTGATGGGAAAATACCGAGAAATGCTTACGGAAACATTGACATATATGTTCCGACTATGTTGCCGAAAGGTGCAGTTTTACTCCAATTACCACACATTGAAATTGCGGCTAAGCTTATTGGAATCGACTATGCGAATGCCGTTGTGGGATTTAATTTTGGCAAGAAGGGTGCAAAACGCGGTGCTGCTACTGCTCAGATCAATGGTATTGTTATTGCGAAGGAGTATGTAGAAGCTGTAGAAGCTGTTTATGACCATCTCGTTGAAGAACAGAAGGAAGAGGATCGTGAAAATGCTATCAAGCGTGCTCTTCAGACCTGGAAGAAGTATTTAGTTACTTTACGTATTAAAGCTAGACTTGAAAGGGAGCATGGAAAGGTGGAAGATATTGAAAATAAGATTGAAAAAGTTCCTGTTTTGAAAAATGATAATAAGGCCAAAATTAATGATGTTGACAATTATTGTGAAGAAAAGAAAAGAGTTTTAGATGATGCAATTGATATGAATGGACCATGCAACGAAAAGAGTAGTTCCTGGGATCGTAGTTGTATCAGTTTTGTTCCTGAAGAAGAGAGTGGTGGTTTTGTTGCTGATGAAGAGAGTGGTGGTTTTGTTGCTGATGAAGAAGGTGGCGGTTTTGCTGTTTATGAAGAAGGTGGTGGTTTTGTTGCGGATGAAGAAGGTGGTGGTTTTATTGCTGATGAGGAGGGCGGTGGTTTTGTTGCTGATGAAGAGGGTGGTGGTTTTGTTCCTGAAGAAAAGGATTTTGAGAGCAAAAATTCTGATGAATTGGGTTTAGATTTAGTTCAATCAAAAGACCAATCGAAATCTCTATTAACTGCTATTATCAAAAATCGAAAAATTGGGGATAATTCAATTGCAGAGACGGAGGAGAGCCCAAATCTGAATAACTCGGCGGAATTTATCAAATTGCATACTGAAGACGTAAATGAAAGCAAAAATATCCCATCAGATGCAGACGATACATTTATTCCACCATCAGAATATCAATCTTCTTTGATCAAAACTGGTATACAAAATAGCAAAGGTAACTTAACTCGTGATGTTGATCTACATACAAATTTAGACAAGGAACAGGATGCCATTTCTGATGAAGTGGAGCAGGATAGTGATGAGCTCTATCCAGACTCCATGAGCGAATCTGAGTTTTATGAAGAATCTGATAACATGTAAACTTTATTTTTGTACTGTACCTGGATGGTAGATTTGTATGTATAAAATTCCTTTTTGTTTTAGAAAAGAATTTTTCAATTTCAAAATATTTTGGTATTACTACAATATAGTCATGAAAATTTCCACAGATACAATATATAATTTAACTAGAACATAAAACTATACATTCTCGATTAAACTACATATATTAGTACACATGCCAAACATTTGTAAAAAATCATATCTCAACTTTGGATACATGTGATAATAATAATAACACAAGTGATTGCAATGAGACTAAAATTGCAAATGGGGATGATGATACAAAAGCATCATTATCAAAAACCCAAATGGTACAAATCTGGAACGCATGATAAACATATTACTACAATGTGGGGAATACTATGTTAACGATGAGACCAAAAATGCAAAATGGTCGTATACACTTCAATTTTTTTTTTTTTTTTTTTTTTTTTTTTTTTGTGAATTTTTTTTGTGTACGGGTTGCTTCAGGATATTCCGTATGTTCTTAATAATATTTAAAATTAGGGTGGAAAAGGCTTATTCAAGAATATTGATTTCTTTCCGATGAAGCCAGTTCTAATCACAAACCTTTAAAGTCACGGAAAGCGTGCGTTTGTTTGCCATTACAACTATTGATACCATTTGAATTCTTTTCGTTTTCTGCATTAAAACATTGACGTACTGAAGATTCACTAATTTTGGTATCTGTAATTCTAATAACCTCAAAATAATTTTCTTTCTCAAAAATTTTGGCCGCAAGTTTGACATTGTTTTCTAGGTATTGCTAAGGGTAACTGTCCACTCAGGAACAACATAAATGGCCTATTATCGTTCATTTTGTTATTGATTCAGTGACCTTTGATGTTTTCAAAACTGCAGATCGTAAATCTCCAATCCCACCATTTTGTGAATTAAACACTCGTTTCTACGTAGGTTTGTAAAAAAATTATTTCATGATTTTCAGCCAATGCCTTTTGTTTTGGAGTAATTATAACGATGTGGTGATAGAGGATATTTTGGGAGAATGGAGGGGGGCAAAAAAGGAAAAAAATGTGCAAAATGGCTGGCAGATAATACATATATTAATATATTTAAAAAGTAAGAATTCAAGCAGTTAAGAGCAATTATTTAAAAACTGGCCTCTAGTTATTACAAGCCAGAAAAAAATGTCTATTTTTCTGTGTGAAACTAAAAAAGCTAGTATTAAAATTTGGTAGAATAAAACGATTATGAACATGTTGAAAAAAAAAATCATATTTCGACAAAGAAAGTTGAGGAAAATAAGAACAAGTCAAGAAAAGAATGGGGCATTGTTATTAACAATTAACTTTTTTGTGATATCGTAAATTAGGGGTTCCAAGAATGATATCAATGTGCTAACAAGGTTACAAGACTCACCTAGCCCGTACTCTTTGATATTTAGATATGTTTTGGTTGGATATTTCATAATTTTATCAAACTAAATGTATGGATTAGATCAATAATGAATTTTCTGGAATCTCAAATCATATTGCTTGTAAATTTTAACAACAATAAATCTCTACATAATCATTGCCAAGTACTGGTGTTATGTTGTTAATTGGGTTCAATTTTATATCGATGAAATTTTTGAAGAGAAAGTTGGCTTAAGGTGTCATTCCCAAGAAATTTCTCGGGACTAATCGATTACTCTAAATCTTGGGTTTGACAATTCTTGACACTTACTAGCCCACGCTAAGAACTAACTACCTATCTATGCAGGACCATATTTAGATATTGCATGTATTTTTAATCAAAGTTCCGTCTTTATAATAATTTTTGTCAATATAATCTTTCATAATAATAATATATGGGACGATAAACAGAATGATTATTATTATTATTATTATTATAATCTCTCCGTGATATATTCTATTCGTTCATATGTGATATTTAAGCCTTTTACTTGGAATGGTGCAGCGGTGTTCCAACCGCCGGCCTGTGCGGGTGTGCCAAATCCTAGTCCCAAGTTCGAACTTGGGATAGAGCACATTTATTTCTTTCATTTCTCTTCAAAATCGATACATTCTATTACAGGGTCCTACGCTAACATACTTACTATATCATGCTTATCACGGTACATCTGGTTTCTGGTTTTCTCCATAACCCCACTATGTTTTCATAATATATCGTAACTTCTTACATCTATGTAGAGTATGTACATTTAACAAAGAATACAACTCTCAGATAAAAAAATGACGATTTTATTAAATGTGCTAAATTCCGTTTTAGTTTAAAGGATGGGTCCTGACTGGAAATATGCACATTAATATGCAAGTCCAGTAGCCTAACTCCTGAATGGTGTCTTCCACTGTTAACGTTTGCCACTCTTGTACGTTTAGTTTTCTTCACTTCCACATTTTACTAGCACATACACCTGCTATTATTTACACCCACTTTTTTTGGTCGCTTTATAAAATACGCATCACTCTAATTGGATCATAAGCTTCTAAGGACAGTAATAATGAGTTCCAGGTCTAATATGAATTCAGGGACAAACAATAAATACAGCAATGTTGAAAAGAAAGAAAAACCAAGTACTGACCGTAATTCTTCTTCTCTACCAGCAAAGACTGCAGTAAAGTCTGATTTTGGTAGAGGTAGTCTGAGAAAGACTTCTTCCACCACAAGGACTGCGTATCAACGTACTACTGTTGACCCTCAAAAACAGAATGGACCCTCTACCAAACCACTTGATGTACCAACTGGGAATTTCACTGCTTCAAGTAATCAAGCGGACAAAAGATCTATATTCTCTTTCCCCGTAACTTATACTGCGAACTTTCCAATCAATGAAACCGCAGGTACAGAAAATGCCCCTACGGCAGTTGTTTCTGGAGTGGGAAATATATTTTCAGATAAAGAGCTTTTTGACGCAAAAGGAAATGTAATTACAAACTTGGATAGTGCAAAAGAGATTTATTCTGATAAAAATACACAACAGTACCCTTCTTGTTCTCGATCAAATACACTGAATCGTGATAAAAACATAGCCGCTAAAACTCCGTTACCACCATCAGCAGTCTTGCGGGAATCGGTAAATGAAGAGTCTAAAGAACCTGAAGAGCATGAAGAACCTGAAGAAACTGAAGAAAATGCAGAACCTGCAGAATCAGGACGATTCAGTATGAAAAAATTTAAACAGAAAATCAATCCTTTTGCAAATAAAAATGGCGGTTCACCGGAAATTATCATGCTGACAATGGATCCTGAGCCACCACGACCTCCTAGAATTCCAGATTATACAGATCCAACTTCATTCCTAATAATTGAAACTAAAAAGAAACGTAAACGCCGTCCTCAAGATTCTGAAGCTAATGGTAGAAACTCTCCGGATTCTTCTGAAAAAAGCAGAACTCATCCATGCCGAATGTGGGCTCCTTTCTTTTTTGTTCTTGCCACTGTGACTTTGCTTACTGTCGGTGTGGTTGCAGGTTACTATCTTCCTGCAGTAAAGCGTGCTAAAGAAGGAAGCAGCGATGCTGCTAGATTTCCACAAACTTTCCAGAACCCAAAGTTGGGTTTGGCTAGTTTACCTGTGAACACTGCTGTTAGTGATATTACTACTAATAAGGAGGTCTCTAACTCGCAATCGACTTTTAATATTGTGCCTCTCACTAATAACAATGGGATGCCAATGGCATATCAAGGCACAATTCTTGATATTGACACATGGCAAGACAAAACTGATTTCAATACTACTTTTACTGATGTCACAGTAGCTGGCTTGTCTATCATGGGGCTTAATTCTAGTTACGATAATTCAGTTAGTCCAAACCCTTATGTCCCTCCTATCAAAGATGTGTTTCCCTATGGAGAACTTCCTATCAGAGGAGTAAATTTAGGTGGGTGGCTTGTTCTTGAACCTTTTATTACCCCTTCCTTGTTTGAGAAGTATGATCCTAGTTTGGGGATTCAAGATGAATGGACTTTAATCGAGTACATCAATCGTACTGAAGGATACGATACTGCTATTAAATTAATGGAAAAACATTATTCAACCTTTGTTACAGAGGAAACGTTTAAGGAAATTCAAGAAGCTGGTTTGGATCATGTCAGAATTCCAGTAGGATACTGGGCTGTAAAGTCTTGGACAGAAGAATTATTTGTGCCTCATATTTCCTGGAGGTATCTATTGAGAGGTATCGAATGGGCCCGCAAGTATGGAATCCGTGTCAACGTTGATTTGCACAGTTTACCAGGAGGTCAAAATGGTTGGAACCACAGTGGAAGACAAGGTGTTTTGAATTGGATTCACGGTGAATATGGAGAAATGTATGGAAACAGATCTCTTGAAATTCATGAAGCTTTAGGTGAATTTTTTGCACAACCAAGATACACTGATATTGTTACAATTTATGGTCTTGCAAATGAACCGAGAATGATGGATCTAGATGAAGATTTGGTTGTCGAATGGACTAAAACTGCATATAATGTTCTCAGAAGCAAAGGTTATGAAGGTGTTATTGCTTTTGGTGATGGATTCAAAGGTGTTCGAGGCTGGAATGTCCAATTTCCCGAAGTTGAATTTCCTGCCATGGCATTGGATCTTCATCAATACACTATTTTTGATGACGGGCTTTTGCACTTTACACATACTCAGAAAGTACAGTTTGTATGCGATGCTTGGAAAAATGATATGCAATACTCTTCAAACACCAACTTTGGACATGGTCCTACATTTGTTGGTGAATGGAGTCAAGCTGATAACGATTGCACCCAATATTTGAACGATATTGGCAGAGGAACAAGATGGGAAGGAACTTTAAGAAATCCTAGTCGTCCAAGTTTAAAAGGAGGTTGTAATACAGATACAAATTGTACATGTGCAGTATCTAATGCTGATCCTGCAACATATACACCTCAGTATAAACAATTCCTTCTTGATTTTGCTGAAGCACAATTAGAAGTTACAGAAAATAATGGTGGATGGGGATCGATGTATTGGACTTGGGACACAGAAAAAATAGAATCAAGTCAGTGGAGTTATAAGAAGGGTCGAGCTGCTGGAATTTTGCCAAAGGTTGCATGGCAAAGAAACTTTACTTGCAGTAACGGTGTTCCAGATTATGAGAAGCTTGGTCTCCCCGAAAATTATTAAATAATTTTGTAAAACAAAGTTTATTATTGGCATTAGTTTAATCAACAATGTAAGCATGAGATAGGCTTGATTACATATGTACCTAGGTAATCAATGTGGATTGAAATTGATATATGATTTTTTCCTTCTTTTTTTGTCCTTTTGAAAAAAGGTCAACTGGTATACATATATGTATATAACAGAACCATTCAATCGAACTCAAGTAGTACTATAAATTTATTACAAAATTATGACCGAGAAAATATGTTTTTACACATCAAAAAAGGGGCGGTTGAAGGTTTTATTCTCATTCCATCGAAGAATCTGGTGAACTAAAACATAGAATTAGATATTATTTTGTATTAGACATTTCAGGACTAATGTTTTGAAAATTCTAAACCCTTTTTATCTAAGTGCAAGAAACTATTTACACTGAAATATATATATATATATATATATTAATTGAAGGTTTAAACTGGAAGTAGCTGTTCTATATTACATACCAGCTATTATTTAGTCGTTAAATGAAGACAGTTCAAACAATCAATATATTGATGTTGTCACCGGCCAAAAAACAGCTGTATTAGGAAATACAAATATCAAGTTTATTTTTTTTTTTTTTTTTTTTTGCAGTAAGCAGAACTTTCTTTAAGCGGTGTCGTCATAATAGTGTAAAGAATGTAAGATGTGCAATAGACTCAAATGGTTATTTATATTAAATGACATATTTTTCCCAGTGTTTTTGCTATTTTCTTTGGTTATATAGTTCAATATTCCTTTTTTTTTGTGATTTCAATATCATTTGAATGGCTTTAGCGATCTTGA
The DNA here is from genome assembly GCA_030568955.1 of Geotrichum siamense (nom. inval.). NCBI lineage: Eukaryota > Fungi > Ascomycota > Dipodascomycetes > Dipodascales > Dipodascaceae > Geotrichum > Geotrichum siamense (nom. inval.). The sequence goes on along the minus strand of JAJMJJ010000269.1, from coordinate 15,269 downwards.
AAACATACTGCGAGAAGAATCTGCATCAAGATACCCCTTAAAATTAGCCTCCTACCAATAGTAGACAACTACATTCATATTAGAGCTTTATAGCTGATTTATTGTCGTTAGATTTTCTTCTTATTTTTTTCCCTCTTTTTGTCTTCTTATTGTTCATATCAGTACTAAAATATACAACAATGTCCTATAGGACCGAAAGACGATCTTCAACTCCTTTGGTACTTCCATTACCTCTTATAAGTCCAGGTATATCAAATTATGAAAAGCGTCGATCGATGAACCTATCAATTCCACCCCAGACTGACATCTCAAGTTCATCTAGTTCTAGATCACCTTCAACTTCAGCATTAAGTCGACCGACCTCTCCTGAATCATTTAATGATTTCCCCCAGACAATAAATTACAAGAAAAAGCGCTGGTCTACATCATCAATTCGACTTTCTGAGCAAGAAAGATTTCTTCAAACTAAGCTCTCACTACTTGCACGCTGTGAAAACTCATTACTCACTTCACCAGTTCCCCCAGAAAAAAGTGTTTTACGAAAATATTCGTTCTCAACTAGCCCACTGATGATTAAATCAAATCAGAATGCCATGGCTTTATCAAGGGAAAAGGCACTTGCTCAACTGACAGGTGAGGAAATCGAGACTCTGCCACTAAGATCAAACTCAAGACGAAAACGAGGAACCGATTTACTGATAATTTCTGATGATGATTTAGATCGGATTGGGTGCATTCCGGAGTCAGAATATGGACCATATCGACCAGGTAATATTAGAGGAGGATTATTCTCGTGGGAAATGACTAGTGACTTAATGAAGTCTGTAAACAAATCTAGCAGTGCGGAAATGATTCAAATTGCTCTATTTATGTATTCTATGGTTTCTAATGTGAATAATTTTCACAATTTGAATCTTGCATCAATACAATTTCTTCCACCACCTGAACTTGTGCAAGGGTTAAAAAAAAGTTTTAAGGTGAATACAAAGCAATGGTTGAAAACTTTTCAAAGCACTATTACTTCATTTGTATATACCTTAATTTCCTCCACAATCATTTCCATTCAAATGATTATTTTTATTCTCCTATTAGTTTTTAACATGATTGGTGAGGCTTCCATTACTCCATTGAAGCCCATATTTCATAAGTTCAGAAAGGAAAAACCTGCAACTATCGATTCACAGAAATCAGCTCACATGAGACGTTTTCAAAGAAAAACAATTGAATAATTTGCTTGGTCTTCTTTTTTTCATTTGATTTTATTTATTTATTGTGGTTATATATATATTCTTTTCACCTTCTTTACTTTAGGGTACTTTATGTAGTAATATAATGTAAAGATGTGCAGTGATGAATATCTGAACATAGCACTACCTCCTATGTTTCCTGCCACATGTTAAACTTTGCAAGGAGAATAATATTTTGGAGTAACCGACTATAATTTGTCGTGCCAGTGTATCACTATCATAAGAGCAGCACACCCTATATATCCAAACTGCACAATTGTTGACAAGGAAAAGAGTAAAAAAAAACTCTAAACAATTGACAAGGGAACGATATCCAATGTATATTTATCTTATATTACTATATCACTTCAATTTCAATTAATACAATTAATACTAGCCATATTTATATTCTTAATTTATTAAAATTAGTACGTAATTTTTATCAAATGTTTGTAATATTTAAAAAAGAATTGAAAATGTAGAAAGAGAAACAAAATAAGTAGGTAGGTTTATTATAAATGGTTAAGACAGAATTTGGCTTACAAAAACAAAATAAAAACATGTCAATGACCTCCAAGATTGTGTTTCCTTTTATGTGAAACAAATAAACAAAGAAAATGCTTTAATATCAATGAAAATTTGAAATAAATAAAATAATACTTGAATTAAATGATCTAAACTTAGAATCTAAAAATTAGATCATATATAGACCTGATATTGTTTGCAATCTACTGAAATTTTTATTTGTACATATAAAGTTTGAGATTTAAACGTTAAGCGATGATTTATGTTTGAAACTTGTTGCATTTTTATAAATTTTCAAATATTTTAATTGAACTTTAAAATTACACATTCTTAAAGTTTGATATATACATTAAGAAATATATTATAATATAAAAGACTGCGATTTATTATATAAAAAATATATATAAAATACCGAAATATTTGCGAACTTCTCAGATTATAGTACGCCATAAATTTAAGTGTTAAGTTTTATTTTTTGGTGAATTCAGAGTCTGTTGCACAAAACAGAAATATTCTGTGTTTGCACTTACACAAAGTTGTACAAACGTTTTTCTTGATTCCATTGATATACCTTATGTCTATTATAAAATTTATATTATAATGTTTAAAATAACAAAAGTTGGAATTGTAAAAATTGGATGTGAAAATATGTCACAGAGTGGTACATACATAGCTAGATATCAATGTACATATATGCAAGCGTTTTTAAGCGCTGGTCTATGTGCATGTGCAGACATTTAAATATTTAATGTAACCAAAAAACACTAGGTAACAAATCACTTAATAGCATATTTATATATTATAGATAAATTACCCTACTCTTTGGAATTCCATTTACCTTGTTTATCCAAAATTTTCCATTGCTCATGTGCATATTTGAGAGCAGTATCAACCAAACGGCCTTTAATGATACTGCCTTTAGTTTTCAATTTCCCAACAAAATACATCCATTTAGCTGTACTTTTTCCATCCACCAATTCTTGGAAATGCTCGTCTAGCAAATATAAAGTAATGTCAATATCGATATCATCTTCACCGCCTAACTTAACATATCCCTCGTTTTTTAAATCAACTTTATATATACCAATAATTGTTCGTGCCTTGTTGTGAATTATAAAGCAAGCTATAGCATCGGTGTCTTTAAGTAACTTAGCCCGTATTTCGGGGACAGTAAAAATTTCAACCAGTTTATCAAAATTGGAAGTTGAAGGAAGACCGGGTGTTTCGAGAGTCATTTGTGAAAGGAAAACTGTGTAATTAGAAAAACTCGAGTAGAGTCTTGTGTTAGTTTTTTATCAATTGACATAAAGAAGACATATATTAAATTATTTATATTAATTTCACAAAGGTACTGAAAGGCATCAGAGTTAACATTGATAGCCCATACCAAAGCATGTATATAAAGAGGGGTGAGAGTCTTTTTGTTAGACGGCATGATATTTATTATTTTTCTTCTTTTTCAATGCTTAAAATCTATGTATCCTAATAGGTATTGCATAACATTCATATGTAAATACGATAAAAAACCATAAATAAAAAGTTGTAATAACTGTAGTTTAAGGTTATTGACCTACTGGCATATTGAATGATATTATTTTCCATACCCTCTTGAATGAATATTTTTGTGAAGCACAAGGGTAATACTTGTGGTTCTCTATATAAGTACATTGTGTTTAAATTTAAAGTATCAATAGTATTAACTTTGCAATATATATTCCAATATTTTTTGCCACTATCTAGTTTACATGGTTCTTATTATAGACTCTATTTCTTGCTTTCTTGTATCTCAATCACATAATTAAAAGTAAGCAATACTCGACCATCATATAACTGCATATTCTCTGGTATATATGTAATTCCTTGTATAAATAAAGGTTGTCTTAGCAAATGGCATTAAGTTAGTTAACTTGTAGTTGCTCACAGATTTTTGCCTACTGTATTTGTAAATTCCACTTAATACAAGATTACATTAATATTCTAGTGTTTTGACAAGCTTGTGAAAGCATATATTACAGTTCCTACAATATTGAAGAGTATCTTACATAGAATTTACTATATTTTGCTTAAGAGAGAATTCAAACGGCAAAGTAAACAACAATTGCAGTGACTTTGAATAAAATGTTAAATTTATACATTTCTTTATCTACGTATCTTTGTGCGTATGGATACACTTGCAGATATGTTTACTTTTAAAAACTATGAATTATTCATGACAATGTAAACACACAATAATTTTTTAAAATTTCTAGAATTTTTTATGAAACAAAAAGCATGCTTTTTGGAAACATTAGTAAAAAAAATTGTAAAAAAAATGAGGTTTTAAAATGATTTATTAATACCACAAAATTTTTCATTTTAATACAAAACATTTTTGTGAATTTATTATTAATTTTGTCAAAATTGTTTGGCCAGGTACATATTAAATTCCTTCTGTAATGGTTTATGTACTGTCATTGCGTGTTTCTAAATAGCAAATTGATTTAAGATAACATCTATTTTGTGATAATTTGATAGATCCCTGTTAAGAACACAATTTGTAGGAATGAGAAAAATTTTGTACAAAATGATTTTCAAGAGATGCCTCATTAAGGCCAATAAAATATGTGTGGATGTGTAAAACCTCAAAAGCTTGGGTTTGTTTCTATAAATTTCATTAGAAAGTGACATCACCTAACTATGTGACCAGCTTACAAATTGACATATAGTTAAGATATATAAATCAATGATTGTTTTTTAATTTTCGTATGTTTTTATTATTATTATTATTATTGTTATTATTACTTTGATTTTCATTGTTTACAACCCTTCTTCTATTAAAGTATTTTGCCAAAATGGTTGATTTTATTAGAAATCCTTTTGTTCTTTACATACAGAGTAAGTCACAAATCCCAATTCAACCGGGAGTAGTGTTTCTTTCAATGATAGCTGTCGTCTTGATAATTCTGCTTACAATACCGGGATTGGAAGGTGTCAATCTTGATGATATTTATTTGTATCAGTACCGAGTGTCAGATACGGTGTATTACAATGCATATTTGTTTAATTATTGTCAGTTTACGCAATCTACCAACTGGAATGGATATGGGTCTAGTGTCGATAAAGTTTGTAGTAGTAGCAGTGTAAGCTTTTTCTTCGATATTGGCATTATTACTGGCAATTCAGCCGCACCATCAGATTCAGAGGAGGTGATCCCAGGTGCAGCGACAACGACTACTACTAGTAGTACATTATTGTATCTCATCCCATCAACAACGACTTCTGCTACCACTACAACTCCAACTACTACAGCTCTAATTTACCTTAGGCAATTTTCTACTAGCTATGAACCGGATAAATTGTTCCGCACTAGTTATGAACTGGATAAAAATATGCTCCAACGTCGTCAAACAACTACTTCAACTACGTCAAGCGCAACATCGACCTCAATAACCCTTTCTGCCTCAACAACAACTATTTCTGACTACTGGCATCAACTTCAAAAATACATGGATCTTCTTAAAGGATTTCAATTTACCATGGCTATTCTTCTTTTTCTCAATCTCGTTATTTCCTTTGGACTCTACTTCAAGCGTACAGAACTAGTTGCTCGATCTCTACTTATTGTTACTTTTATAGTTTATCTTACTTGTCTAATATTTTGGTCTTTAATCGTATTCTATGTTCGTCCTGAAATTAATTCTGCTTTGACTAATTTGGCTCAATTAGGCTATAGTGATTCATATTTGTTGTCGACTGAAGGTAATGTCACTTCGATATTAAGCTATCTGCTGTTTGCTACTGTCGTTGTTGGTATGTTGTTTTTTGGTAAAGCTGCTCATGACAAATTCTTGATTGTGCCAGTAGCAAGTTCAGATTAGAAATTTATCATTTGTAGGTACAATGTTAAACTCAACAGACGTTTTAAACTTGATACATATGTATGTAGTATAGTTCTACTGCAATTAACATTATATATATTATAAATAAATATTTTGACATAAATTTATAGCTCGATGATCTTCCAAGAAAAAAAAAAAAAAAAAAAAAAAAACTATACAAATATAACACTTTTAAATATATTTTCAATTCATGTTGCCTCGCATTTAATAATACTAGTGAGTAAAGATGTTTGGTGATAAGAATAGTATTATTTGAACATTAAACAACCGAATGATAATAAAGTAAATTGTGTATTAATATACAGTATTGATTCGTAGAAATAATAATTATACCAAATACATAAGAAAATAGCACCATACAAAATAACTATAGAAGTTACCCTAGCTCGTATTAATGTACGTAGATAATTAAGAATCCTTATATACAGTTGGATCCCAACCGGTTACTCCATTCAAATTTTTATCGCCCAAAGCTTCAAAATCGTCATTTTCCAATTCGAAATCATCAATATCGATATTTTCTTCGATTCTTTGTTTCTTAACTGACTTCGGTAAAGTAACAAACCCAGATTGTAAAGACCATTTAATTAAGATTTGGGCCGGAGATTTGTTGTATTTGCGAGCAAGAATGACCAAGTCAGGATCATCAAGTTTTTGGCCACGGGTAAGAGGGGAATAAGCTTCGGGGACAACTGAATGTGAACGAAGATAGTTGACGAGCTTGGTACGTTGTAACCATGGATGAAGTTCAATTTGGTCAATGACAGGTGGGATGGTTAAACCGTCCCAATTGAGAAGTTCCTCAAGGTGGGGAATGCCATAGTTGGATACTCCGATGGATTTAATTTGACCTAAGGCAACAGCTTCTTGAAGTGCTTTCCAAGTTCCCAATCTTTTTTGTGTATTTGATTGAGGCGAATGAACTAACATCAAGTCGATATACTTCAATGACCGGTCTTTCTGTCCTGACGATGATTCTCCGGTCAATTTATTTAATGAATTTTGGATTGCTTCTTTTGTCTTTTCATATCCATGATCTGAATCCCATACCTTGGTCGTATAGAAGATTTCCTCTCTCTTTACATCCTTGTTTTCATCCAAAAACCTGAGGATTCCTTCAACGGCACCTCGTTCGTTGCGATAGATTGTTGCCGAATCTACATGCCTGTATCCGGCTTTCAACGCATCATAAACAGCTGTAGGTGCAGCTGTAGCTTCGGTGAGATACACTCCAAGGCCAATTACAGGAATTTTGAATCCCGAGCTAAGAGTGACAAGTGAATTGGTTTTGACTGACATGTTTTTGAGTGTTTTTCTGATTGGTTAGTGGTAGTAGATTGCTGTGTGTATGACATCCGTGTGGCGTTGTATTTATATTATTTTTGGGATATTGTAGGATCATGTGATTGCATAATGTCTCCTCGGATAGGACTAGTGAGACTCTGATAAAAGAGACTTGGTGATAATAAAAATACTTTCACTTTAAAAATATTGGTCAGAAATGATAGTGACAGTCATGTTCTTGGTTCATGTTGGACTAGACAGACCTGTAATTTCATCCAACGTAATTATATATATATGGATATACATACATACAAACATGTATGCATAGAACTAATGTTAAATACTAAGAAAATACCTCTTTACCCATCTATTTACCTATTTACCTAGGTAGGTATGTACCTAAGTATAAATAAGATATTAGAAAGAACTGTTCAAAGAATGATAGTACTAATGGTCATTGGTTGAAGAAACTAAATATTGTTCTACAGCCCGTTGATAAATAGTAGGTATGTCTCTACATATAGGAAGTATTGACCTAGTAAATTCCTTTTTCTATGGTCCAAAATTCTATGTTTTCTAGTGATAGTTGTGCCTCGGCTAGTTGGTAATAGTTCGGTGTGCCATAGAAATATGAACCCTGCAAAATAGAATATTCCGATTACAGTTTCTACGAAGAGAAAATCCGATTGTTTAGCCTTTTTGGGCTAGATCAATTTCCAAATATGATTGAAAGTTCGCAATAAGAAAAATTTACGATGCAACAAGGGGGGAATTCAGTTTGATATCATCACGATAAAGGTCATAAAATCATTAAAAACATATATATGTACTTCTCAACAAGAAATTTTCGTCCTTCACAATATGAAAAGGTAAAAAAAAATTAGATCCATATTAAAGGGACTCCATACATATGTTCGTTACCGTAGGGACTAGTGAACATAGGTACACTTCTTCGGCTTGGTGGTGGAGATGTCATAGATTGTGTAGGAGCAGGGGGTGAACAAGCCCTCGCTAAAATTCTTCCCACGTTGAGCTGTGCGTTAGATCTATCGAATGGGGTATCACTTTGTATCAGGTTGAGGTGAATTAAATATTGTCTTACAGCTTCTTCACTGTCAACATAGGTAGGTAAAATATTATCTTGAGTTTCCCAACAAACATCACACTGCGTGGTTCTGTTGCAAAAATGGAACTTACATGGATCATAATACCGTGGGGATAAATGTGATCTTATCATTAGTTCAAATCGAATATTAGAAACTAATTTGAAAAACGATTTGGTCCGCAGAGATGATTTAAAGGAGAAAGATGACGTGAAGCAGGAACTGTAGTAGAAGACAACATGATGAGAAGAAGTTATTTTCATAGCATCGATTTTGTGGATCCATATTTCAAAAGAAGATGAAGTTGATACGAACAGCAACCTTTCTGTCGTGATGTAAAGAGTACCCTGGTGAAGGGGGGTATTTGGGCAAGAGATGGGAACTTTGGCTGATAGCTTATGGGACAGGGTTTGAAGCAAAATTTCATTAGGCTGAAATATAGGGGAACCGTCTGCGTATGTTAACGGTTCACAGGGATCCTCATCAAGAGCATCAGGGTTAATAGGGTTAATTTGAGAAGGATTTTTGGGTAGGTTAATTTCAGCTTGTTGAGGTGACCTGAATAGTAGGTGTTTTTTCAGGAAGTCCATTTTTAATGTATGGCAGGAACGCCAAAGAAGGAGAAGGCAGGTAGTAGAGAAAAGAAGGAAGAAAGGAAGGAAAGTGGAGAGAACAAATATTTTTATATTCATTTTCTATGACAGCCTTTCTCCTGCTATTTCCTGTAGATTTATTTCGTATTCCAAAGAGGATCTGCATTTCTTTTTTAGGAAATAAAAAATACCCTTATCACATCTTCTCCAGATAAACATTCGTGTTCCCCCTTTTCCCTTCATTTCTCTGTCCTGTAATCTATGGTATCAGGTCCTATGTTGGGCTGTGTTTTCATCGTTTATTATCTTAAAGCGTCGCTGAAATTGGCGTAGTTGTGGCTTTGTAGTCCTGCGATGTGCGTACGTCCTTATATATTCCGCAGTACTTAGCGATCCAAAATTGTCACAACACGTCTTAAACCATTAAAACCTTCTCCTAAATTCCGTTATTGTCAGCATGATTTGTCTTCATAAAACAACACTTTCCATATGATGACGGTCTCAGTTCGGTTCATTGTTGTTTTCAAATTTATGTTCAAACCCAAACCCGCAAAAGGAATAAATTAAACCTCTTGAATATTTTGACCATTCTCTTCGTGTCAGGAAATATTCTCTTTAATCTCCTATTTGGGGTAGATAAATTCTAAGGTTGCATCTATAGCAACGTTCCACATAACTGTTTAATTACTACTGCTTCAGTAATGTAATCACATTATATGTGTTCCAATATATATTCCAATATTAAATTTTGGTTCGCAATAGATTCAAAGAAATGTCTTAGTTTATCATTTTTTTTGCTCATAGTCTGTTTAATATAATCTTGTCAGTAATTTGTAATACCATTCTAGTTTTTCATTCTAATCAACATTTGAAAATGGAAAAATTTATTTAACAATGTACAAAATGTTCTAATACTTAAATAATTGGACTCTCCACATACAGGTATGCTTTTACTTTCAATATATTATGTACCTATGTAATTTTGTTATAAAATTACTCAGACACTCAATTTTACTCTTGTCTGTCTCATAGAATTATTGAATAATTAAACCCTCTACAGAAACTATAGGTATTTTGCTAAGTAAGTAATCTTGCTCACTATCAGTTTAAATTTTTTAGTAAATAACATTATTTGATGCTATTCGTAAGTAAATCCTTAGATTAATTTTTCTTAGATGTGTCTTTTATTTCCAGATTTCTCAAACAAACCTCAATATTAATCCTCTTGTTCATACTACCTTCTAATGTTGGTGAGTGTATGTGTTTAATTTAGTGTGCCATATATACATATACTCATATGTTAGTTTTGTTGATTCCTGGGTGTATATGTAGTAATCTCCGCCTCTCTGAGCTTTATTTACAATCCATTTTAATAATAGTCAAGGAATTAAGTTGCTAAGGCTAACCACTGCCTAACAATGAATTTTTTTTAGGATTTTTTTATAAACTACACAAGAATTTCAACTAATAAAATGAAATGTGAAGTATATGTCTGAATTAAATTGTTTTGTAAAACTTAAAATTGCGAGACTGGTATAAATTAAGGATTAGAAAAGAGAATTTTGATATTATCTTATTTCTCCCTTATCTAACTTTGACCCCTTGCTGATGATAACTGCAACACTCAAATAAAATCTGCTATGGAACTATTTCTTTTGATTCGGACTAAAAGGAAGTGGACAGTGAAGTAATTATATCAAACTTTATATTTTTTTTAAATAACAAATTTGCCCAACCTTTGCAAAAGTATGTATATTTCTTCATATGAAACAAATTGCAATGACAGGTAATAGGCTCATTAATCACTTCAAATACCTTTACAATTTGATTGAATATGGATGTACAACGTTTTTCGTCGAATATTATTAAAGACTCTAGATGATATTATAATAAATATTATAAAATATTAAACTTTTACATATTGCCCTACATATAGATTTGATTAACAGTTTTTGTTTCAATCGGATTCTTTAATTTTTAGTCCGATATCCTTAATACCTGTCCTGTAAAACCGCAAAGCTTACCATTTAAGCCCTTCATGTCATTTCTGAGTTCTCTAATCTCCGTTTGAGAATCCAAAAGTATTTTGATGAGTTTTTCGATTTTTTGTTTATTTTCTTGGAATAGTTTATATATATATTTTGTCATCTTCAAAATTTTGTTTGGACATCTCCTTCTTTTTCATTGCCTCTTCTTCTAGAGTTTTGATCTGTTAATTCTTTTCCTTGGACCACTTGCTAATTTCATCTTTTATCTTCATTTGGACCCCTTGTTCCTTGGTCTATTTCCCGATAGTACTACAGTAGTCCCACTGCTGTCTGAACTTATCATCATTTCTCTCCTCGTTAGTATCTCTAATTTCTGTGTTTGAGTTTGCTCTTTTGATTATGTGGTGACTTAGTTCCTGAGACCTTCCCACAGCCATTCTAATTTCCTAAACTACATCGTTTTAATTCAATAGTATGAAACAAGTTTTAAGCCATCGTCGTCAGACCCAAATATTTGCATCACGTGCATGGGCAAGGGTCGATAAAACTTATGTCCCAATTTGAAAAATGAGAAGAACCGAAACCAAAAGAAAATTATTTCGACTTCCATTTTTTTTCCCCCATACCAATAGTCAATTAATCAATCAATCTATCACCATGCATTTAATGTATACTTTAAACGACGAGGGCAAGCGTGTTTACACCCTTAAGAAGATTACAGAAGCAGGTGAAATTACCAAGTCAGCACACCCTGCCAGATTCTCTCCTGATGACAAATATTCCCGTCAAAGAGTGACTTTGAAAAAACGATTCAACATGTTGCCTACACAAGAAGGTATGTGCTTTTATTATCATTAATTTTTATTTATATTGATTTTGTGAAGATAGTTGAATTGAATTCTAACGCTGATTTTTAGATGCTAAGCCTTGGTAAATACCTTGTTTTGAGTGACGGTTGGTTTTGTGTCCTGCATTTTTTATTTATATATGTATATTTGTTTTCGGTTGATTCCTGCAAATTGTGTCAACAAAAAAACTGGATATCGTGAATAATTTCAATTACTATTTGTTTTGTTGTTCATCAAGAAAGATGATATTAATCTGTTAAATATGTAGACAATAAGGGTATTTGAAACATTTGATACTGGACATTACTTTGAACTACAAAATACACAACGTAGAGATTTTGATTAATTGTCAAAACAAAGATATCATTATTAAATTGAATAGATTTATTCCAACTGTACAATTCTTCCTGAATTTACTAAAACTCGATCCTCCACCTTCTCTTCAGGTTTATTATGCAAGAGCCTATATGTTACAATAGATCCTGATTGACTGGATACTTCAAATACTCTTACTCCCCTAATTAGCCCACCATAACCACCATAACCACCTTCTCCTGCTCCGCCTCCATGACACAAGTAAATTTCTTCGTCATGATCGATACAAAAGTTATTTGCATGGTCATGACCCACACTCACAACTTTCACCCCAATATCTCTTAACACATCCAAAGTTCCAGTATTGTAATTAGGTGCAGTGCATGATTCTCGATATTCCCCAAAGAACTTTTGGCTAGTGTCACGGTACTCTGGTAGGGGTATATGAAAGAAAGCAAAAGACATGTGAATATGGCTATATTCATCTTGTTCTATTTTCAAATGTTTATATTGATCGCGCAAGAAATCAAGCTGATCTTCTTTTATCCAGTCGTATCCTGCTGCTAACTTGGGATTGGAAGAATATGAATGACTATCCAGAAAATAGAATGTTAAAGCGGGATGTTCACTTTTAGGACCAAGGGCTTGAACCACATAATTTCCTACACCAGAGACGTTTGCAGGGCCAGCCTCTGAAATAGAATAAGGTAATGCACTAATATATTCCATCAGTTGTTCCCTATTCAAACTTCCCTCATGATCATGGTTTCCAAAGACCATGGAATACGGAATCTTTCTATCGATCAACGGAGCCACAACTTTGAGAATTGCACTTTCAGAATCAGGAGCTGCTTGACCAAATATTTGATCTCCAGTCATAACAACATAATCAGGATTTTCTTGATCCAACACTTGCTCGATGAACTCCAAAGTACGTGGATCAGCTTCACAGTTATCAGGATGATCTGGGAAAGGATCCAAGCATTTCCCAACGCCAGTTGAAAAATGTAAATCTGCTAGTTGCATAATTTTGAACTTCCCATTCTTGTTTATTCGAAGATGAGTTTCAGGTTTTGCTTGTTTAGATCCAATTCTAATTGAAATTCTAGGTTCAGTTGAAAGCCCTTGAATAAATCCTGGTTTTAAGTGCCATCCCAATCTAGAGTCTCTCACATCTCTCCCAAACAGAACGTCGACTGATTGAACCCCTTGATCAACATCATCTCCAAACTTTATCCATAAACCGTTATCCCGAGCAACCCAATTGGTATTAGCAATATCTGTCTCAGGATTCATATCTCTTAACACATAGGAAGGGATTGATTTCCCTTTTCCAACTGCTACATCTACAACAACTTGGGGATTTTCAGACAAATTTTCTTTGCTCACACGTTTGATGTAAAGGTAAGAGTACTTGGACCACCTTTTTCTCAATCCCAATTCCTTAGGGAACTTGTACCAGCCATCATTCATGTCTGGTGAACATCCCGATTTCATAAAGCAGTTTTCAACCTTTAGGTCTACCACCACATGTCCCTGCTGGAAATGGAACTGAAGAGAGTGCGGGAGGATGTTGCCATAGAAATTGTCAAAAACAAAAAGAAAAACAAAAAGAGCAAAAAGTCCAAGAGACAACTTCAACAACTGGCGAGTCCATCGCCGAGACAGGTAGAACATCGTTGTTATTCAAAAGGTAAAGAAGAAGGGACTCTTTTAAATCAACGGAAAGATTAATGGTTCTTAGATTCATGCACGGCTGAGACATGTTACCCTGTTCAATTTCAGTTCATCTAGGAAAAAAAAGTGACTTCTCGTTGTATTTTTTTTTTTTTTTTTTGCTGTTAAGAAAATTTATACATCCCCTAGACCTCTTTTTTTTTATCATAAAACTCCTATTACAAAACCTTGCATGCATATTTGGAGATTGCTATGACCCCGTAATTACTATCATAAGTATTTTCACATAAAACAGATTCGCCTATTACCCCTTCTTTTTATTCATCACAGCAATTTTGATCTTCATTACACCAAGAATTACACCAAAAGATTCATCATTTCAATAACATCATCAAAACTATATTATCTCACATTACCACTTAACAATTGACATTTTCTACATCATATATCCTAAAGTTTCAGGTGCTTACCGCTATATTTAGTAAGGCATGACACCTAGCAAAAGCCTAAAGATAAATCATCAAAAAGTTAGCAGGCTCGTCAAATTCTTATCAGTTTGTTCAGCAAAAGCTATCCTACGAAAACTCAACCTGAGACCTATTGGCAGTAAATTAGAATTATATCGCCGCATATATGATTATTTAAACAAGGGTTTTCATTTAGAAGATGAGAGTCGAATAAATAGGGTAAATGATCTTATATCAGAAGAACTCAATCCTCCTCGGTATGACTCCAGGGATTATGCTATTTCCTCTCAAAATAAGGAAGACGTTAGTAAGCATTACAGTTTACACAGCCACAGGAAAGACACCGCTGGCCCTGTCCACGATGATCCATATCAACAAAAGAAAACCCTAAATCCAGATGATATCAGAAGTTTCGACTCTATTAATACCAAGAAAACTGGGGATAATGCCCAATCACAAGCACCTGTTAGACCAAGAACTCAGGAATTGAGATATTCTGGTAATGAAAATCCAGATTTATCGTCAACTAGCCCCATTTCAAATCCAAGCAATCCGACTGTTACGAAAAGCCCAATTCCTGGCTACCCCTTCTTGTTTAACCCAGAACCTAACCAAGAATCTACACAACCAAACGGTCACGCCAATCAATTTGTCAATCACATAGACCCATATGGTAACCCTGTTCAAGGAACGTACCAGAACGAATTGGCATACAGTCAAAATTATGGCAACTATAATGGAGCTTTGACAGTGTCGCACATATCGGAAAAAAATTTTAGTAGTGGTAATTCATCGTTGGATGTATCTAATAATACCAATTTGGCTTCAAGTCCTGTATCTGATAATAAGTTTAACTTTCGTCACTCTAGTGTTATTCATAACTCGGAGAGTGTTCTTGACAAATCATCTTCCAAAACATTATCCTCAAGCAAAAATACTGCCATATCCTTTATTAATAGCTCAAGAGCAAATTTAAAGGTCACTGGATCTTTTCAGATGCAATCACAACCCATAGAACTTGTCTTAAATGCATCACAAAAGATCACCAAGGAAATTAAGTTGAAGAAAAATCCATTTTACAAACTCATAAAACCCCTCACTGAGCCATTGGAAATCCCTAAAGTTAAAAGCAATGATAAGGTAAAACGTTCATTACGGTTTACACTACTTTCGAATGAGATATCGCTTATTAAAAATCAAGGTTACAAAATTTATTTCATGTCCATCCTCAATGATGAAACTGTATCTCCTTCGCAAGAGTTTGGATTGGATTTTCCACAAGGTATGCAACTTCTGGTCAACAATCATGTTGTAACTATAAATCCTCCGGGAATTCGAGGAAAAAAAGGAGTTTGTAAACCCTGT
>JAJMJJ010000268.1:0-24723 GCA_030568955.1 Geotrichum siamense (nom. inval.) | reverse complement strand
ACATCCAGATTGACATTGTCGTAAGCCGATACAATATCGATAGCTAAAATAGATGTGACCTTTTTGTGCTTCATGTTTCTTTGCGTGTCGGAAATAAGCTTATATAGAGCATCCACCGAAGAGTAACCCTTCCTTCCACCATATTGATGATTAGAGATCGTAGTCCTTGATAATGCAGCTATTCGATTTTGAAATATCTGTGTTATTGTTTGCCTGATACAGGCTTCCATGGTCACATTTTTCCCTGTGCAGATGAGTTCGATAAACTAGGTTGCACTTCTCCTCCAGGCTCAGCTGGGGGAAGGGGGTCATTTTGGTTTTGAAGGTTGGGGTCAGGTGGTTGCATTTTTAATATTGCTGTTATAAGTAAAGTAACAACCATTACAAACCGACTCAGGACGGACTCGAACCCGAGACTTCACATAATTGTGCGCGTAATGCTCCAAATACACCTCTTTAAAAAACTTGTATTTTATATAAATACCTTTATTTCATCTTTGCAACAAAATAATTATAAGAAGGCGGGATGGCCGAGTGGTTTAAGGCGGCAGACTTAAGATCTGCTATTCGTAAGAATGCGCGGGTTCGAACCCCGTTCCCGTCATATTTTTGGATTTAGCTTCATACAACGTAAATTTATTCCTCATATTTTTCACATACTATTCCAAATTTTTCCTCTTGTCCTAACATTTTTGGAAAAAAGGTAAAATGCCACAAATTGAACTCTACTGAGTATATTATCAATTTGACTATGCGGAAATGACTAATAATTTATTTGAAAGCACAGATTGATGGTTATCGAGTTATAAATTTTTCATATAATCATATCTCAGAAATTTGTAAAAAATAGCCGTTCAATGATTTTTTTCTTATTCAAAATTCCAAATCATTCAAGCACAAAATGACCAAAAGGTCTCCAGGGAGGCCTGCAGTTTATTCCAATTGTGATGTGCGTAGAATTACGCGTTTTTAAAAAGCAGCCAAAAACTAAGTACTCAGAAATTTCAAAAAAAGTACCTATTGGAATGACTCGAGAGCCAAGGCGAATATGTTTGAAGAAGAATAACATACCAACTTGGAGAGTTTTAACCCCGACAGTTAAACCAGATTTAGCTACTGACTCATATGGTACAAAAAATATAAGAATAAAACTTGATCATTTATCTTTTTTTGACAGCATCATTTGGAATGATGAGACTTCAACGGATCATGACGATGGAACACAACACGAAATTTGTTTTGGAGGTAAAAAACTTAAAAATTACCTAGATTACTTACAAACGCACCAGATGAAAGAGGGGCTTAATGTTATATATGGGGTTCTTTTTGCCATGTTTATGGCAAATTTGTTTTATCAAAAGTACACATTCTTGAAGGAGAAAGCTAGTTGAAGAAGGGTGGGTACACTGCAGAATCATAATATCTCATGGTTTTACGATCCAAATTTTTTGATATTTGGCAGCCTGGTCTACTGTTCATGTAGGACAATTTCCCTCCCTATACATAAAAATCAATTGATTATAGAATGGCTTGGTAAGAGAACAATTGACACCAGTCTATTCTCCCGCTTTAAATCTCATTGAAAAAGTATGCGCCATCCTGAAACAACACAAACACAAGATCCACAAGGTAATTGATACTTTTAGGATGAATGAGGTTGACAGGAAGAATCTAGGAACTTTTATGACTCATGAATGGGAAGCTATTACTGACAGCATGTTTGAAAATTGTCTCAACTCAATGCCAAAACGCTTTCAGGATGTTATCGCTGTTGAAGGAGTAAGAATACCTTATTAAATTGGTAAGGTGTATATAATCTGCCGCTTTCAAGGTTTTGATTGATATAATTTTCACATATATTTATGCCATATCTTCAAGGAATGAAACAGAATTAAAGAGTAAAGCGGTCAATTCAGAAAAGTTTTTTTTTTCTTTTTTTTTTTTTTTTTTTTTTTTTTTTTTGCTGTTGTTCATGTAATTTTAGGTAATGATTATATGTTTAAAGCTTTTGTGTGCTAGGAAATCTGAAAATTATATGGTTTTATATATAAGTGAAATCTTCTTGGATTAGTTCATATTGAGCTTGGTTTATTTTCCTCCTTTTCATTTCTTGAAATAATTACCTTTAGATATTCGTTTGACAATATTTGTAGCCAGGTAACTTATGTATCTAAATTTGTGGGTATGTAAATCAAAGATAAAAAGAAAAAAAGTTACAAGTGAAGAGTTCCCCTATGAGTAGGGTAAAGTCGAGCTTGGTTATTATTGAGTGTCCAAGACTAAACATTTAAAGCTTAGTCTATAAGACTTGTAATTATTTGTAGATAATAAATTTCTGTTAAAATAAATTTAGAAGTTGGGGATGACACAAGTATGACATATAGAACGGGGCAGTAGTCGAAATCTGAAGAGGTTTGGGACGGACGTCAAATATAACGACGGATACTGTACTTGAAATACTATTTAAAATTTGCCTTGTGATAACAGTAATACTCTACTGATATTGGTCCATTTATGAATAACATCGAGCAGAGACATCAATTCATATGTATTTTATAAAACAAATAGATATAATGTTCCTAGTCCTATTTTTAACATTCGTATTGACATAATTAAAGATGAAGAAATCGAGAAAAAGGGAATGATAATTTTTTAGTAAGGATATATACATACGTGCATGTACATACGTTGTAATATATAGTATTTATACATAGATGCCGTAGGATTAAATCACAGAGTTGTGCTGAGAATTTATAGTAATTTTCTCCGCAAAGTTTTAGTGCGAACAATTTTACCCGGAATCGTGAACTTGCAGTACAAATAGTGCAAAATATTCATGTTTTTCCGATAAAACATGCACAGATGTATGTTCATACTCATGAATCGATCAACTGAATGAAAAAGTCTTACTTGCACAGCTGCATAAGAAAGTTTAAAGCAAAAACTCACTATTTCAACTGTCCATAATAGTACATTCTCTTAGTATCTATGGAGCATTGAACTTATTATTGTTACTGGTAAATTTTGATATCTGGAGGATGTTTCAAATTCAAATATGTCTGTCAATTTTTCTTAAATATATACATATATATGAACAACATAGCGAAATAAAGCTAACAAAAAATAGGTATATACCTACCTAGTTACCTTGGTATATATATATTATATATTTTTCTTTAGGTGTGTGTGAAAGGTGATAATTCAATTATCAGAGCGAGATCTATGACATGCTCAACTAATTACTGATAAAGGAAATCAGAACTTTATTTTATTATGTATAGAGGGGAGTTACTCTGTACATATCTACCCAATTTTATAGATCAAGATCAAAAAATCAAATTTTTATTTGTAACATATAATACTGTTATTATTAGTATTAATATCATTTCAATGTTTGATTCCATGATATAGTCCAACCTGTCCTGTCTACATATGTAGACTATATACATGTAACAAAGAGTACAACTCTCAGAATCCAAAGAAATAAAAGAGAAAATTTCAAAAAAGGGTTTTGAATATTTCATTTATTCTATACATACCAGTTCTCCAACTGAATTCAATATGAGCTAACCCAAGGATTTTACTTATATATAAAAACATATAATTTTCGGATTTCCTGGCCATATAGTTATATACATAAAATTACTACTTAAAGTTACATAAAGAACATAGCAAAATAAAGCTATAAAAAAGTTAAAAAAATAAAAAAAACATGGTACATATATCTGTAATCAAATGTGGCTGGTAGTAGTATATAACCAAATAGTGTATATCCACATATATGGAATTGCAACATGGGTATTTGCATACATACATATTCATGTATGTATCTAATGCTTTTTAAATATATAGTTTGATCAGTTTTATACTGCAGTAAACCTTCTTTCACATCTGTTTAAATTTTGTGTATTTCAGCTGTTTCTGTTTTGGGATTAAATAAAATTCCTCTCTCGGAGTGAAAACTACATAGTATTATTGTTTTAACCATTTGCATCAACTTAATAAATTCACTTTTACATAAAATAGTGCAAAATCATTCCATACTACTCAACTTTGATAAATTTTATGTTTTATTCGATATTATATTTATTGAAGTATCAGTCCATGTTCGAACATTTTTTCATTAATTACCCTTCACCGATCATTCATAATCACCAACATGGAACAGCCTGATATCAATCCAGTCCTTGAATTAAGGAAAAAGTACTCATTGAATCATCAAAATTTGATTTCGTCAGCATACTGGAAAGTCCCTGATTCTAGGTCACATCTTACCTGTGTATCTTGTCATCCAACTCAACCTTTTACTGCTATAGCAAGTGGATCTAAAGACTCCAATCTTTTTATCTATGAAATTCAAACCCAAAATTTTGAATATGAAGAGCATCAGCTTCATCAACCAGGAGCTTCTCCGAATATTCTTAATTGTCAAACATGTTTTCACAAACGTGGGTATTCTGAAAATGGAGTTACAGGGGGTGCTAGTGGGTTTGATTTCACTTCTTGCCCAGAATCGAATGAAGTAAACAATCAAACATCCCCGATTTTGACACATCATCAAACAGTATCTTTATCGGGTATTCATTCAATATCATGGGTTCCTACATTTCAATCTCTAAGTTTTCAAAACAATATTCTCGCCACAGGTCACACAGCTGGAATTATTAATTTAATACTCCTACCTGATCCATACTCAAATGCAAGACCTGCTGAATTATTAACATCGTTAAATCATGCTTGTCATATTCAACCTGAAAAACAATTATCGCGTACTAGAATTCGCTCTATTAATGTTACCCCTTCTACATGGAATTGTGCACCTAACAGTACAGTGATGTCTTTGTTTAGCGAATACTTATTTATGTGGGATCTCACGAGAAGAGAAAAACCTTTGATTCTTCAACGAGCCAAAAAGGCTCGTTCTTTCCATATATCTCCCATCCGAAATGGTATCGTATCGCTAGCAACTGATCGTGGCATATCCATCATGGATGTACGTTACAAACAACCAGTTGCCTTAGCTCCTCCAAATGACAATGATGAATTTGTTTCTTTAGTAAAATGGTCAGAATTGGATGAAAATAAGGTGGCATCTGTACATGATCAAACTACTATCAAAGTATGGGATATCAGAACCGGATCTCCGTTAGTGTGTCTAGAAGGCCACTGTGATAGAATTAACTCCATTGAGTGGTCTAGTTCTACCAATGAATTATTTTCGGCATCATCTGACGGAACAGTTAGACTCTGGGATATGAATAAATGTAAAGAATTTGAAACGAATGTGTCATCAATAAGAACACATCAACGGACTCAGAGTGCACCAGATGTATCAGCTAATTGGCTGCCGTCAAAGTCATGGAAACTCTACCGCCAGAGACTTGCACGTGACAATAGTCAACCCTCCTATAACTATTTTCTTGACAATCAAAATCCATTCTCGCCTTGTAGTACGATATTTTCTGACTCAAAGGAATTTTTAGGCCTAGCCACAGTAAAATGTTCCTCTGCTATGCCAGAACAAAGCTCTTATTTAGTATCAATTGATAATTCTGGGTTTCTTGGAGTTCATAGTAAGGTGAAGGAGTTAAAGTCGATACCAAAAAATGAGCTTAAATTGGAATTTCATGGATTGTGCATGCGGGCACGAAGTCCTGATTCTTACGACTCACAAGCGTCCATGTCAGGAGAAGATATAGACTTGGATACCAAAATGGATGAAAATTCGGACTTGGGTTCCACTCCTTCATCTCCCCAAGAACTTCCACAGAAATAAAATGATAAGATATAAAATTTGGCAACGTTTCGTGCTCTTACCGCTGTGACAACAAAATGTAACCCATATGCGTACCTACATGCATGTACATAAGGCTCTTCATTTGATGCCCAATTCGATTACTTTATAGCTTGCGTTATGTATCTGACTTGCTTTACATATATACAGAACTGTATATCTATTGTTATGTCTTCAAGGAATGAAATTAAAGAGTAAAACATTTAGTTCAAATAAGTTTCTATATGTCCAAAATGGTGGATATATACATATGTAGATACATAGTTATGTATGTAAATAAAAGATAAAGAAAGAAGTTACAAGTGAGGAATTACCCTAAGGGTAGGGAAAGGTCTAGCTTGTGTTTCAGATTAAGGACTTAAGACTTAAGCTACGAAAACTTGTAATACTAGGGTTTTTTTTATTAATAACCTGAGAGTTGCATTCTTTGTTACATGTATATATTCTAAATATGATAGGTTGGAATATATTATAAAAAAATTGCGGAGCCATAGAGAAAACCAGAAACCAGATATACCATGGTATGTATATGTAGATACGAGATAGTAAGTTAGCGATGGGCGTTGTATTAAGAAATATCTTGGGTTGAAAATTACATAAATGTCGTACCCTAACCATGAGATTTTTAATATATATATATATACTTGCTTATGTATTCAACACAAAATAATGCCTAAAAATCAAATTTCCCAAGTTTTGGCGTTGTTGATAATTATCATTGTGATATATCTTTGTGCAAAACACGATGCCACCGAAAGGCTGGAGAAAATATCCTGATGGATTTAAACCAACCGATGCAACTAATATAGCTCCTTCGATTGGTGGAGGGGTCAACGGAACTTCTAGTACTAATGACAAGGAAATGGGAGGGTACTCCTTGGATGATTTGCTATTTCCACGATCTACAATTCTTAAGATTGCCAAAGAGAGTCTTCCAGAAGATTCGAGTATTATTGGTAAAGATGTGCAGACAGCTATTCTCAGGAGTACAAGCATGTACATAAGCTATTTAGCCACTGTTTCTAATGATATTGCGAAAGGTAAAGGAAGAAAAACAATTGTAGTTAATGATGTCATGGAAGGTTTGGATCAAATAGAAATGGGTGGATTCAAGGCACAAGTAAGCGATGATCTAGCAAGTATGTTTTGATGGAACACAAACTCCTGCTTTCATTACTAACTAGAATTAGAATTTGAGGCAAATGCTGCCATTAGGTTAGAGGCTCGTAAGGCAAGAAAAACACAAGGTATTGCAGCAAGTGAACATGATATCGAAGATGATAAAATTATCATTTTAGAAAAGAATAAAGAAGAGGACTCTGATATACCTCTGAAAAGAAGAAAATGTGTAAATGGGCCACCTAAGCAAAGAGGTAGAAAGAAAAAAAATTCAGTCGAAGGATCTAGCGATGGAATAGTTAAATCTGGACGAGGGCCAGGAAGAAAAAAACGAACTGAAATTATTGAGTCAAAAGATTCTACTAATGGAAGTAGAAGTACCCATGAGGGAACTGAATCTGAAGCTGAAAACCAAGGGTCTGAGCAGGAAGATATCGAAGAAAGTAGAAAGTTTGTGACAGGAATACCGTTAGAAAAAGAATTGGAACAAGGCGATTTAATTGTATCAGAAACAGACGATGACAAAGAAAGAGGAGGTGAATATAATGAAGAAGAAGGGGATATACAACTTAACGCTAGATATTAATTATGCAGGGTTCCTTAGATGCTTACTATACAATTCTGTGGCCTTAGGTCATGCAAATCAAAATATAAAAGAGATAGTTTTGTGTGTGATCGCAATGATTATAGTTGAAAATTGCATAGAATGCTAACCTTTTCAAACTACCGTACGTTTTGTACAGATCAGCTATCTTACTGCAAATATTACCAAAAAAAAAAAAAATGTCAGAAGGTGATTACTTCAAAAAATAGGAGCCGGGGTAAGTTTTCCAACTGAGCTCAAATGAGCTAATCCAGATATTTTACTTTTATATGAAAACATACATACATACTTATTTTTTTATTCACCTATCTACTCTGCGGTTTGGTGCAGTGGTATTATGCACAGATTTCAACGTTCAATTGCCAGCCTGTCCAGGTGTGTCAAATCCCAGTCCCAAGTTCGAGCCTGGCATAGAGCACACTTCCATCCAAAATCCATACATTTTATTACAGCCCCCTGCGCTGACATATACATACCACGGTACATCTGGTTTCTGGTTTTCTCTGTTTCCATAATATATCCCAACCTGTCATATCTAGAATATATATACATGTAACAAAAAATACAGATCTCAAATAAAACAAGAAAACCTAGTATTACAAATTGTCATGGAATAAGTTCTAAGTCCTTAATCTTGAACACAAGCTAGACCTTTCCGTACCAATAGGATAACTCCTCACTTGTAACTTTATTCTTTCTTTGTCTCTTATTTACATATACACCATATTAGATACATAGGAACTTATTTGAATCAACCGTTTCACTCTTTAATCCTGTTTCCGTTCCTTAAAGTCATAGCAGCATTACAGATCCCTATTATCAAGAATATAAGTGTTAAGTCCAAGTCAAATATTCTTCAAACCAAGTCTTATCTTATTTTGAGTCTTGGACATTAAATCTATTCCTAACCCGAGCCAAAGATGTTTGCTATGTTGTGTTTCTTTCTTCTTCTTCTTTTGCTTCATAGTTTGTACATATTACATTCATTACATAGAAAACTTATTTGAATCAACTATTTTAATCCTTTACTATTTATAAGGACACAACATCTAGTTACCTAGGTAGGTAGATACCTATGTATTTTTTTCAGAATTTTTAACACACAGAAATTTATACAAAATTACTTGAACTTTCATATATGTAACAGCAAAATAAAGCCAAAAAATAAAAGAATAAAAATAAAATATGTATGTACATATGCATGTATGTATGTACTATGATACCATAAGCGGTAAATTGTTGATTTTTACCTTTGAGTATTGTGTGGTATACACTATTTGCATAAAGATTGTACATATGTAGATATATGAACCCTCACAAGAATTAAGATGTTTTAACATCTTTTAGATCCTTCAAAATAAGTAGTAGCGTTACTAGTGGTCTTCTTATTTCAATTGAAGAACACATGCTATGGACATACTACTAATTACATCTATTTGAGTACTTTACAAGTAATGAGAGATGGCATTTGTAATTATGTACCTTACTATTTCGTGTAAAATGATTTCTATGTGCTGACAATAGCTAGTAGAAATATTGGTCGGGTAATGTCTACAATTACTTCATATTTTTAGTAGCCATTTCAAATGTTACCACCGCGTAATCACGAGAAGTAAAATTTTATTACGCTCAAAAAATCGGTTTTCTATTCATGAAGTTGGTTTGAAATTAATGACAAAGCCAACTTTTATTAGGCAACTGAATCTTTCCGTATTCATTGAAAGTATGAGCCGTGAGAATCTCAGTGGTTCAACATTTTTAGTTGTTCTAGGTGAGAAATTTGAAATCATCAAAAATTTTGAAATACGCTCCGAAGCCCAAAAAAGGTCCAGTTATACCGCGAGAAGATCTAATTATATACACCATAACGATGTACATACGGCTGAGCAGATATTGGAAGCTTATGCAAGAGTAGAGAGCAATGAGAAAAATGGATCGCGAAACTCAGATTTCGACATCGAGATTCCCTATTTCCAATAAATTAATAACTGAAGGAAAAAGTATAGAGAAAGACATACAAACCAATTACTAGTTTTAAGACGAAACTATGATTGTAATATTACAGAGGATGCCGCCAACATGGCGCATACGTGCTATTAACAATAGTCCAGTTTTATACGGTTTACAATCGTCCGTGATGAAAATGGATTACCGATTAAGTCTCTTCCATTGATACAAAAGTTGATGATGGGAACACAATGGTGACTACAATTATAATAATAAAGTTGTTATGTAATCAGTTTTATCAGTGTATAGGTAATCGATGAAATTGAAAAGAAAAAAAAAAGCATTGGTAATAGTGCTTGTGATATCGCTTACTGGCGCTTGTGACATCATAGTGCAACTTACGACTTAGATGCATAATTGAGTTCCTAGCGCAGCCATTTCCATTTTCTGTTTCTTTTTAATTCTTCTTTTAACACTCCTTTTTTCAACCTCTTTCATATTTTACCTCTAGCTGTTTGCTTACTCGATACCTGCATTGCTTCTACTTCGAATCAAAATGCCTGTATTTGATGTATGTTGTCACATAAATTCTTTTCTCCTATTGGTTACTAACATACCTTCCTCCATTAGAATATTAGAAATTTTATTCGCCATGGGAAACATAAATCCCAACCTCAAAGAGCCCGAGATTCAAATACACCGAATGATGGAAAAACAACAGATACAAACTGTCAGGTAAAAGATGATATACGAATGACTTCAACACTATCCCCGTCCCCAGTAAATATAATGTCTTCGCCATCTCAGAATGCAACCCCTACACTTAAATTATCCCCAGCTAAAAATGGACTTCCCCAATATAATGGCCTCCAGCGATACTGTCTTCTCGATAAAATGGGTGATGGTGCATTTTCTGTTGTCTATGAGGCTCTTGATACAGAAACTGATACTAATGTCGCCGTGAAAGTTGTCCGTAAAAAAGACCTATCCAAAACTCAGGTATGTTTAACTGACCTATGTACTATTGAAAAATCAACATCTATCATTGTCACGTATTTAAAATTGAGAATTACTAACATTTTCTCTTCTTCAGCATTCAACCATCCTTAAAGAAGTCACGATCATGCGTCAGCTTAAACATACAAACATCACAGATCTTCTGGAATTTATCGAAACTTCTGAATATTTCTTCATCGTATTAGAATTAGTCCCTGGTGGTGAATTATTTCATCAGATTGTCAGACTGACCTATTTTTCTGAAGATTTAGCCAGGCACGTCATAATTCAGGTAGCGGAAGCTATTAAATATTTGCACGAGGAAGCTGGAGTTGTTCATCGTGATATCAAACCAGAAAATTTACTATTTTATCCAATCCCCTTTTTCGCATCCCAAACCAAAAAAGTTGATCCTCTGGACGAAGATAAAGAGGATGAAGGACTATTTACTGAAGGTGTAGGTGCTGGTGGTATAGGTCGCATAAAATTGGCTGACTTCGGCCTTTCTAAAGTTATATGGGGTTCGAAAACAATGACCCCTTGTGGTACTGTGGGGTACACTGCTCCTGAAATTGTGAATGATCAGAGATATTCTAAGTCAGTGGATATGTGGGCCTTGGGTTGTGTCTTGTATACTATGTTGTGTGGGTTTCCCCCATTCTACGATGATAATATTCAAGCACTTACAGAAAAAGTAGCAAAAGGAGAATACACGTTCTTAAGTCCTTGGTGGGATGGTATTTCTAAAGAAGCTAAAGATTTAGTTTCACATTTATTAACAGTGAATCCAGATAAAAGATATACTGTAGAACAATTTCTCAAACATCCTTGGGTGACACAATCGGACGAGCCTACTAAACCTGCATTTGACTCACCTCTTCTCAAGGCTCAGCCTCTGAAAAATGATAGCAATAAAAAATTTAAACTAATTCCTTTACTAGATGATTCATGTCTATCTCCTAAATCTCCTGCTCTAGCTATGAAAGAGGCATTTTTAGTTTACAATCAAAAGTCTACAGCCCCTGCAAATGGAATTCTTGATAGTTTAGGTGAAGAAGAAGTAATCCCTCTATCTGACCCGTCTACCACGAACTCTTCTCCATCTATCCAATTACAAGAACAAGATGAATCATCTGATTCTTTACATGAACTTAGAACCACTTCCTCATCTACTTTCCTGCATAGCACACAAGCCTTCCGAAATTGTTCCTGTTTAAATGAGAAATATTTTGAACTGAGTTTGGAATCTTCGACATTACTGGAGCGTAGGAAAAGGCTCAATAGTAGGTCACCTCTTCCTTCGACAATTGCTACTGTGGCACAAACATGATCAGTAAGCATGTTTCTTGATGTTGATGCATATTAGTTTTATTATTGTTTTATCATATCATAATAACTCATCCTTTTCATGCATTAAAACTATCTAATGGTAGTATTGGAAGGGAGCGAGAATATCAAATTAAAAAAGTAAAAAATATAAATTTTGACGAATATTTAATACCTAGATAGGTATGTACAGCTTTATCCTCTTGAAGATGTTGGGGCATCGGATACTCTTCTTCCATGCTTTGCTACAAAGCTACAACAGTCTCTTCGCCCTTCCAGCTGTTCCTAAAGTACGTGCAGGTCAAAAGAGAAAATTTGCTCTCACTGTGGTACAGGAGACATCACGCATCTGGGATACCAATGTTCAAACATGTCACGATGTGGCATAGATTCTACAGCAAGTCGGATGAGAGCCCTGAGGACTTCATCCGATTACTATTTAGTACCAGGTCTGAGGGTCTAGCAACAAAGCCAAAGATCATTGGCAGATATATTTCCAAGATCATGATTATGGACAAAGCTTCTAGATTTGGATGAGCCCAAGGTCGTTTAAAAACCACTATTTTGCTTTAAATATTGCCAAACAAATCTCAGAAGGTGATTATTTTGAGAAATGGGATAAGTCCTCCAGCTAAACTCAAAATGAGTTTATCCAGAAAATTTACCTTTCATATAAAAACATATATTTCTCAGAGCTTCTTACACACAAAAATTTAGGCATAAAATTACTCAAACTTACATAACAAACTTCATAGCGAAGAAATAAAAATAAAAAAAAATAAAAACATATATACATGCATACCCTGTATGATGCAGTGGTATCACGCGCAGGTTTCCACTTCTAATTGTCAGTCTGTCCGGGTGTGCTAAATCCTAGTCCCAAGTTCGAACTTGGGGAAGAGCACATTTCCGTCAGCAATTTCTAACCAAAAGCCATACGCAATAAATTATTACATCGCCCGGCGCTAACATCTTGACTATATCAAACCTATGTACATACCATGGTACTTCTGGTTTCTGGTTTTCCCCATGACCCCGCCATGTTTCCATAATATATCCCAACCTGTCATATCTAGAGTATATACATGTAACAAGATTACAACTCTCAGATTACAAAAAAACAACTACATATGTACATACATCGATTGGAATGTACATACGCAGGTAGAGAGAATAGACGTTCTTTTTTTCTTTTTTGTTTCTCAATGATATGTGTCGTACTTATTATAGGAATATATAAATATGTATGATGATTCTATAAGTCAAGAAACTTTGCCATTATACTCTTGATGGCACTTTCAAGAACTGTTTCTCTCACTGTCGAACCTATCCATACCCTATCAACTAATATAGGGTTAGGGAGTGTTATGTACTGTACAATCACATTTTGACTTTTTGGGAATTGACAAAAATAAATATAAGGCATACATCGTAGCATCTACATACATAACTACCTACATAGACACTTACCTACGCCCTTACTGAAAGTTCCTAGTTGTTAATTGGCTTTTGCTTAGTTTTATTCCTTGAATAAGATTCTTCGTTTTTGAAGCGGCCAAATACTCCCCAGTTAATGGTGGCAGCTCCAATAAATATAACAGCACACCAAGATTTCCACGAAAGTGGTGTTACAAATCCATTAACTACTTCAGCAAATGTCTCTGCTAGCACACCTAGCCAGCCAACACTGGGATCTTGATTCATGCAATGTTCCCATTTCAGACATGATGCTTCTAGTGCTGGAACTCTTTTTGTTGGTTGACAATTATTGACTAAATAATGATGTTGACAGTCAGCAATACCTGCTAGTCGTACTCCAGTTTTATGATTAATTTTCAAATATACATCGTGACGAAGAGTTAGTAGAAACGTAACAACTAAGGCGAGTGTGATGCACTGAAAAGTAACATGCAGGTACATGCTGAAAATAAGTGGATTAAAGCTAAATAAGCTTGATGATGATGATGATGATGACTTTTTCGAAATTTCTGGTAAAGAAACTTGATGACTTGGGGAAGCAGTATTTGACGAATTGATTTTTGATCTTGTCGAAAATACCTTCCTCATTGTCTGATTATTTAATTTTTGTGCCCGTTTTAAAAACAGCATTCGTTGAAGTTCATGTAGTCCTAACCTTTGATATATAGAATTTCGGACATTAACTCTTTTATGATTTGACGATTTGAGATGGTGAATATTTGAGTGCAGTGGTGTCGTAGGAGAAGATACATTTTCATGATCAGATTCACACTCTGTAGGAAGCTCAGAAGAGCTCGTACTGAATAATGGCATACGTACAAAAAATATAAATGATACGATAAGAAGAAACTTAAAAATACAATTGACTGAGAAAGTGACAGTTCATCAGCATATGGGAATTGTGCGTGTTTTAAAAGTACAAATAGCATGGGGAAATGAGGACAATAACTGTTTTGGAATACCCAAATCAAAACAAAACCACATGACTTAAATTTTTCTTTCGTGAAAAGTTCAGTGCCACCAGAAAAAGTGCCAGAAAAGGATTTGAAGTGCGGAGAAAAGAAAAAGAATTACCCTGTTTTGAACAGAAAGAAACCTAAGTTCCTGCTTGCTGCTTGTTAGTCTTCAACACAGGAAACTATTACAATTGATCATAAGAAACTTTTATTCTACCATAACTTTATATACTACGTCCCATCTTCTCGATAGTTGCATAGTAATTTTATCAATTCTTTTACGTTACTTGATAGGAATATCTTATTCTATCTATTCCAACGGTATAAAACAATTAGTCAAAGTGGATCCCTCAATTATTTCATTCTCGTCAGCTTCGTCTGGCCAGAATTTACAGCCTCCCGTGCCTGTTGCTACAGACTCTAAAAAGCATAAAGGATCAAAGAAAGGAAAAAAATCAAAAGATGCAAGTTTTTCTCCAACGCAATATACTGAAGAGGTAGAATCCTCGTCCTCTAGAACATCGGCATTAAAAGAAACAGAAGAGGAATCATTTAATTCTGCAGAACCTAATGATCAGAACATAGGAACAGAGTCCCCAGAACTTTCTTCACTGTTACCCAATAATCCATTAAACCCTGATGGCAGTATCAAACATTATTCGATCAAGTTTATCCTTAGTCTTAGAAGGGACGATTATCCGCCACCCCCTGGATTTTGCAGACCCGAAATACCACCATTGTTAGTACTCAGATGACTTATTATTCCCATTTGTGAATACTAACATAAATATATCTTCTTACAGTTCTAGGAAATCTCATTTTACTTCATCCAGTCGCAATGAAGGTCTGTATTTTCGCCATGTTTTTATCAACAGCAGTGTACTAACGGTATCAATTCAGGTAACAATGGAGATGTCTACCTTGGTCCCCCAAAGTTTGCTTTACGCAACAACGCTAATTCTAAAGCTGGTACGTCTTCTCAACGCCCTGGTTCCAGTTTTACTACAGGCAGTCGCTCTCGTACTTTTCATGGATCTTCCACTAGTAATCATCACAAGGGAGGTTATAATACCTACAGCAAAAAGCATAATGATGCCACAAATGATAAATTTGAATCACTTGGGAATCGACGAGGAGTAAGTACAGGCTCGAGTCCTAATTCTAGTTTTACCGTCAATAATGATGATGCAGATCCAGAGTGGCTTGATCCTGGTGAAATAGGTGACTCAAATATTATTGCATCTAATGCTGGTCATTCTATCGAAGAGTTTGAAAATTGGAAAGCAGAAATGAAAGCACGAGAGCGCAAGCGTGCTGGACTGGATTCAGAATCTGCATCTCTGGACAATACAATATCCAAACCTGCAGAAAATTATCAGAAATTACCGGAAGAGAACAGATCTGTCGATAATATGTTTGGAATGTGGGAAGATGGAAAATCACAATCGACCAATCTAGGAGGTAATGATGGTTTACAACTTAATAAAAGTAGTAATTTATCTAAATTTTCAAGATTTTTTGGCAGCAATACTCCTTCAACTGATCTTGCTAGTAATGGGCCTCCACCTGGACTAGCTTCAAGAGAACCCTATGCACCTTCATCGAATACAACAAATCCCAGCTCAGTACAACAGTTTACATCGCCTACTTCTACGCAACAACCAAATATTACTTCACAAGGTGTAGGTGTGGACGCTGATAAGCAAGGTTTTATTAGAATAATGCAAATGTTGGGTGATACTGAATCAAGTTCTAATTCTATTACTACTAAAAGTAATAGTTCTGATGACTGTGGAAGAAATGGCACGGATGTACCTACAGGATCATTGCTACATCAGCAAGTATCACAATTCCCCCCTCCGCCACTTCAAGAAGCGAATCCAGGGTCGGACGATGCTTTTTTCATGAGCTTGTTAAGTAAAGGTGGGCCTCCCCCTACTCTTGGCCCTGGACCTCCGCACATTTTTCAACGAGGTGGACCACTACCACTTAGTAATCAGCATCCACATTTTTCTCCTATTCCTCCTCCACCTGGATTTATGGGGCCGCCAATGATGGGTCCTCCACCTCCAGGAATGTTTATACCCCCTCTACCATCTCATATGGGAGGACCTGAAGGACCTGGTGGCCCTACAAATCCTGGAGGATCAGGGAATATTCTCAACCAGGGGGGGCAAGTAGGGTATAGTGGACGTGACAATATGCCTCCGGGTGTGGGACCAGGTCCTAATTTTTTCCCTTTACCGTCGCATATTAATGGTGGACCTCTACCACCTCCACAGTTTTATAATGGCCCAACACCTACAAATATGCTACCGAATATGTCACCTTATCGTTATCCTCCAGGGCCACCCCCACCACCATCATCTTGAGAAATATCGGCATCTATATATGTATAAGAATAATTTAATTAATTTATGTATACCGAAATGCATGCATAAGATGTGTGTGGTATAAAATTGTTTTATGATAATGAATTAGAGGTATCCATGTAATATCGAAAGCGATTTACCTACCTGCATGTGTCTACATGTACATAATCAGTGATAAGTTGCTTGGGTTAAATGGTGTTGATTTTGCTCTATGTTAAATGTGATATTTCACTGACAAAAGTAATATATAAGATTCGGCAAAATCTGTAGAGAACATAGAGTTAGCAGGGGTACATATAACAAGAGATTTGGGACTTGGGACATAAATATTTGTATCATACATGCGTAAAATCCCGTGAAAAGTCTGTATACCGGTACTATATTATCCCTTGTAAAATCCTAACAGTTCAAAAAAAAAAAAAAAACTTTCCCAAAGAGTCAAAAAATAAACAGGGTGTTGGAATGAAACACGTGGCCAAAAAGAAAGGACTTTATACACAAAACAGCCCCTGTGTACTTTTGTGTACGAATGATGAAGGGGGTATAGATAAAACATGAACGTGGTACAAAGTGCAATCCACCACTAAAATATCACATCAATTGCACAGTGGCAGTAATAATTATTTCAACTACTATTCTTATATAATAAATGCAACATTCTTCATAGCGATATATTGACCAGGATGTCAAGGATCTTATTATTACGTATGGTGTTCACGTAATCACTATATAAAAGTACAGACATGAAGGTTGAATTTTATCCCTTTGAAAAAAAATACACATAGAACATTTTCTAACAACTGTCTCAATTGACAATGCACTAACAGCCATGACCTAATTGTGTATACATACATATGTACATATGATTATATTGTATTGTGTAGAGTAGTAAAGTAAAAAAAAAAAAAAAAAAAAAAAAAAGTGAAAAGTTTGTTTGTTCAGGAAACGACTATATAAATTATTATGGTAGGCTGAAAGGTTATATGGAAGGCTGAATTACATGCGGCCCTATTTTTTTTTTTTTTTTTTTTCGTTCTATTTTCCCCTTAATTTTCTATAAATACTATTTCATTTTTCATTTCCTTTTCCAACCCCTTTTTCCATACCTTTTTTCATACTCCTTGACGATTCTTCCTTATATTACTTCCCTCATCGATACCCTTTAACATTTATTTATTTCATTACATACACAATGAAAGGCCTTATTCTCGTCGGTGGTTATGGTACTCGTCTTCGTCCTCTTACTCTCACTACTCCTAAGCCCTTGGTTGAATTTGGTAACAGACCAATGATCCTTCACCAAGTCGAATCCTTGGCTGCTGCTGGTGTCAAGGATATTGTGTTAGCAGTCAACTACCGTCCTGAAGTTATGGTAAGCACTCTTAAAAAGTACGAAAAAGAATATGGTGTCAACATTACTTTCAGTGTGGAAACTGAACCTCTTGGTACTGCCGGTCCCTTGAAATTGGCAGAAGATATCCTCAAAAAGGATGATTCGCCGTTCTTTGTCCTTAATTCTGATATCATCTGTGATTATCCTTTTGCTGAACTTGCAGAATTCCATAAGGCTCATGGTGGTGAAGGTACCATTGTAGCAACTAAAGTCGATGAACCTTCTAAATACGGTGTCATTGTCCACAAAGAAGGTTCTGCTCAAATTGATCGTTTTGTTGAAAAACCTGTGGAATTTGTTGGTAACAGAATCAACGCTGGTATCTACATTCTTAATCCCTCAGTCATTGATCTTATTGAACTTCGTCCTACCTCAATTGAAAAAGAAACCTTCCCTCAACTATCCAATAAAGGTAGCCTTTATTCATTTGATCTTGAAGGTTACTGGATGGACGTCGGTCAACCTAAAGATTTCCTTTCTGGTACTTGCTTGTACTTGACTTCTTGCGCTAAAAAGAATCCCGATATGCTTGTTGCTACTGATGAACCATTTGTTCATGGTGGTAACGTATTAGTTGATCCCACTGCTAAGATTAGCCCTGAAGCTAAAATAGGTCCCAATGTTGTTATTGGTCCTAATGTAACTGTTGGAGCTGGTGCCAGACTATCACGATCAGTTGTTTTAGCAAATTCTAACATTAAACCTCATGCATATGTTAAAAACTCGATTATCGGTTGGAATTCCACAGTTGGCAGATGGTCCAGAGTTGAAAATATTTCGGTCCTTGGTGATGATGTTGAAGTTAAAGATGAAATCTATGTCAATGGTGGACGTGTATTGCCTCATAAAACTATTGCAGGTAATGTTGAAACACCACAAATTATTATGTAACATGTTTTTTTTTGTTTAATCTTTTTGGTTATTTAATATGTTTTTGTGTTTTTATTATTATTTTATTAATAGCGTTATGATATGATCAACTTTGCGCATATGATGTACAATGGGATAAGACTTGACCTTAATAATAATAATTATTCTGCTTAAAGTCCCATATAAAATCTTATAAGTAAATATAAAATGAATGCTAGAGTGAAAATAAAATAATCACAAAATAAAACATTATATAAAAGAAGACTATGTTAAATTTGCCTGATACAGGCTTTCAATGTCACATTTTTCCCTGTGTCTTTCGAATTGACCTTAGACCGTAGGAAATAGGAATCTGCAACATATAACATTACCACTTAAAATTACTTAAACAACATACCAAAATAAAGCTAAAAAAAAGGTACCTAGGTATGTATGTATTTTAATAACTTGCGGTGTAGTGCGGTAGTATTACGCGTAGCGTTCAACTTTCAATTGCCAGTCTGTCCGGGTGTGCCAAATCTCAGTCCCAATTCGTACTTGGGATAGTGAGCATTTATTTGGACATTTTCCATCCAAAATTCATACATTCTATTACAGCACCCTGTGCTAACTTCCTGACTATATCATACCTATCACGGTACATTTGAATTCTGGTTTTCCCCATGGCGCTGCCATATCTCCAGAATACATCCCAAGCTATCAATCTAGAGGACATACATGTAACAAGATTTTAACCCTCATATGTATTTTATTTGTACACATATATGAATTATAGAGAAATTAGGATGTAATAGAGATATTGTAAAAAAAGTGAAGAAAGATACACAACAAGAAGGCTATTTA
Source organism: Geotrichum siamense (nom. inval.) (assembly GCA_030568955.1). Taxonomy (NCBI): domain Eukaryota; kingdom Fungi; phylum Ascomycota; class Dipodascomycetes; order Dipodascales; family Dipodascaceae; genus Geotrichum; species Geotrichum siamense (nom. inval.). The sequence continues at coordinate 5,024 of JAJMJJ010000268.1, read as the reverse complement.
AATGTAGATAAAACTAACTAAAGGGAGAAAAGATTAAATACGTATTTCGATGGAAGAAGAAAAGAAACTTTTAACAAGTAATGGCCATTGTCCCTATTTTCCCGTTGCTAACAATGTTGTATTATTGGTAAATTACAACTCTGAAGAATTCATCATTTATCTTTCCTCAATACATATACATACCTACATATATGTACATAATAATAATGACATTCCTATCAAAGCGAAAGTTCTCTAATGACTGATTGATTAAAATAAATTTTCGCATATTTTTCAAATATTTCTTTATTGAAGCCATTTCCTGGAGTCAAGGAATTTAGTCCCATCAAATATGGTTCATTTAACACAAGAAATTTTGACTTACTTGCACAGTTTTACCCAAAATACATGACCACCATTACTAGCCCATACCACATGTCTATTCTGTGCATAAGTCAAGAACAGCAGTTCACAACAATCATCATGTCGACGTCTATTTTCTTTGAAACATTACCTTCCTCTAAAATTATTGATACATAAATATCTCTTATACGTACTTTGTCTTATTTTCATTTTGAATGAATTAACCCTAGAGAATAAAAATAATTTATATTCAAAAAAAAAAAAAAAAATTGACCTCAATTTTCTTACCATTTGTTCAAATGAATGTAGATATCTTGCAACTGTAAAGAATTGATTATCGTCCACTACCTTTATATCTCAATATATTAAATTGTTTAACTGAATCTCCATTGTAATTTCAAATTCAGTTTATCCGGAGTTACCTGTTACAAAGAACTTGACCGATTTAGGGACATGGAAAATTGGATGATTCATGAATGGGGAGTTATTTCTAATTCATTTTTTGAAGAAAATCTCAATTTAATTCCAAAACCATCGTCGGAAGTTGCTAAGAGTATTAATTATTTATATTGGGAGCGATAGTTGCATATACATTCCTAAGTATGTACATATATATACATTGTTATATTCTAAGGCTAAAAGCATTTGATTTAAATGGTTTTTACTCTTTCTTAAGCAATATAAGTTGGGTGATGATGACGGAAGGAGTGTGCTGATTTAGAAGGGGTAATTGTACCTAGATATTTTATGATTTTATGATAACAGTTATATTATGTGTCTAGATTTTACCATCTCATCAAACTCATCTCGTTTCTAATTCTTTGGTAGTCAAGAAGGCCTTCGGTAGAACCAAGAGCAGAGATGGCAATATCTTTGTCCCAAAGATACTTTTGGGCCCAAGATTTAACATCCTTTTCGGTGATAGCATCAATGGAACGTTCAATCTCAGCAGATGATTGACGTCTACCAGTAGCAGTGATTTGAGAACCAATGTCTGCAGCAACCGCAGAAGGAGTGGTAAGTTCGCCAAGAATAGCAGTCTTGAGTTGAGCTTTGGCACGTTCAATTTCGGCCGGAGTGACAGAGACAGAAAGTCTATTCCACTCCTTCAAAGCAAAGTGGACAAGATCGTCCAAGTTACTAAGGTTGTGAGAAACCATGTAGATACCCCATAAACCAGTATCATTGTATGAAAGAGAAAATGATTCATATGAATCGGCAAGATGGTTTTGGTGAACAATTGCAGAAAGCTTTGAACCTTGATTGGCAGCGGTAGAAGAAATAGCGGACCAGTTACCAATAACAGCCTGTGCGACTTGAGCAGTCCAGTAGTCAGATGAGCTGGCAGAAACCCCCTCGACAGCAATTGCGACATTGCAGGTAGGGATGGTATCGTCACGAAGGCGAACTTCAGAACCTACAAAAGAAGATATGTCAGAGGAGTGAAGAGCGCCAGAACCAGGAGTGGAAACAACACCTGAGGATTCAAGGCCAGAGAAGTGCTTCTCTGCAAGGGCAACAAGTTCATCGTGATCAACTGCACCAGCACCAACAAGTACAACACGATCGGCCTTAAAGTTTTTCTTGACATAAGATTCGAGTTCGACAGAAGTGATCTCGGAGACAGTAGAAGCGGGACCTGTTGTAGAAAGTCCAAGGGGTTGGCTTTGGAAAGCAACGGCATGAAGATGTTCAAAGACAGTATCCTTAAGAGAAATGCTTCCATCTTCCATTGAAGCCACAATGCTGGCGCTTTGAGCTTCAATGGAAGAATCTTGGAACTTGACATTTTGGAGGGCATCGGCAAGGATTTCAACAGTCTTAGGAACATCTGCTTTCAAGGATTTGGCGAAGAAGGCAGAGCTTTCACGGTTGGTTTCAGCGGAGAGCTGAGCACCAATGGTTTCAATTTCGGACTCAATTTGTTGTTGAGAGCGGTTAGTAGTTCCCTTAAAAATAAGATGTTCGACAAGATTGGCGGTACCGTTGGTGTATGTATTATCTGAGCGAGTACCAGCCTCAACCCAGAGACCGACAGTAGCGGTCTTAGCATTGGGCATAGTCTCAGTAGCGATAGTGAGACCACTGGGCAAAGAGGTAGTTTGAGTACCGCGGGCAACAGAGGCCATACCACGACGAAGCGCAATAGAGCTCAAATTCACGCGAGATGACAGACGAAGAACTGCTGACATGATTGGTTAGAATTGTGTGGTAGATGGAAGGTTTTCGAGGGTCGAGGGGATGCAAAGCGAGGGAATAAAAAGGAGAAAACGAAAAAAAAAAATAGGGAAAAGGAAGGGAGGGAAAACTTCTGAAGCCAATAAAAAGCGAGGAAATTTTGATTTCGGAGAAGTAATATGTTCCTCGAGAAGGAAAAAGAAAACTTTGTAATTGGCTTTTTTTACTCCCTCGTCTTGACTTGACCAATCATAGAAATCCATTTACATAATATATTTTAGGCTTAAGTCTTAAGTCTGTAGTTTTTTTTAATTGGGGAAGGGGAGGAGTGAATTGTTTTCCTTGTCGTATCCTTCAAAAAATAATGTTGTAACATGATCCAAGCAGCTTAGATAAAAGTGGCATTCAATTGCTCCCTAACTCATAACACCATTTGAATATGCAATGATACAAATGAAAAGACTGCTCTTTTTTTGTAATCTGAGAGTTGTATTCTTGTTATATGTACATAAGTACCTATTTATATGTATGTATATTCTATTATAGTGCCCTGTGCTAACATTCTTACAATTGTATACATGCCTACCTACTACGGTACAAATTGATATGTAAGAACATATATGTACATACATATATACATATGTACAATTATTATATTCTCATGTTTTGAAGAAATGGAAATAATAATAATAATTCAAATAAATTTTTAGTGTATTTTTTTTTTTTTTTTTTGACTAGCTTTATTTTACTATGTTGTTCATGTAATTTTAGGTAATGATTTAAAGTCTAAAGCTTTTCTATGATAGGAAATCCGAAAATTATATGTTTTTATATGTAGGTAAAATCTTTGGGTCGCGCTAGCATTTGTCCTCAACCCTGCTATATGGTGCAGTGGTATTACGTACAGGTTTCAACTTCCAATTTTGGCCTGTGCAGGTGTGCCAAATGCCAAGTTGATACTTGGGATAGAGCATATTTAAAATCCATACATTCTATTAAAGTGCCTTGCCCTGACATCCTTGCTATATCATACCTACCACGGTACATCTGGTTTCTGGTTGTCCCCATGGCACCGGCATGTTTTCATAATATATCACAACCTGTCATATAGGGTACATACATTTAACAAGAATACTGCTCTCAGATCTCAGATAAGATAAAAAAAAACTTTCCATCACATCACCTAGCCCATACCTGGGCTCCTCTTCATGTAACTCCGGAGATCAGGTTTCCTAATCTTTACGAAGCAACCGACATTATCTGGCTCCTCCTTTCCTCCTACATAATTCTACATCTTTGTATCAGTCAAACTTTGTTTAATTGAAGTTATTCAATTTTGCCTTATTTGGCCTGCTTGTTGTAGTAGACAGTAGGTATCTGTAATAGTATGTATGTACATAGATATACCTGCATGAACATTGGATAGAAATTTAGCTCACCTGGACAGGTTGGAAGTTGGAATACCACGTTTCTATACACATGGTAGCAGGAAAAAAAAGGTAAAATTTGCCAAAAAGTAGTAAATGCTGCCAAATAGAATTTAAAATATTTAATTTCAATGGTTAGTAAACTTCATCTACTTATAATGAAGCCAAATATATATATATATATTCACCTAAAATTACGTAAACAACATAGTAAAATAAAGCTAAGCAAAAAAAAATCTATATATGCACATACAGATTTATTTTTTTAAGCTATATAAATTTTTACCTTAAAACAATTGAAAATAAATAGTCTAAAATAAAAAAAAAATAAATATACACATTCATATCTGCCTATGTATGTATGTTCATAGTTAAACCTTAATTCTGAGAAAAATGAGAAATGAACGACAAAACAAAATGTCAAACGAAGAAATAAACAAACAAAAAATTAATAAGGCATTTATATTTTGTTTAGTTTAATTAACAATTAGATGCAATTTGTAATGTAAAATTAACAGTTTTAGGAACCGTGTTGTGGGAAATCAAAGTACACGTCTCTATTCAAAAAACAACAAACGTTCAGTAATTAATATGACCTCCAAAATCTGTAACAGACATAATGCAACACAGTTTTCTTCTTTCATATAAATATTTTAATTGCTAATGGAACTATATGGGATTATGGACAGAATATATTATTATTATTATGACTTCAAGGAAAAGCAGGCCACAATAATTTTATACAACATGTTATGCAACCAGCGTTATACTTGATTGCCTTTGCCAGGATTTGTAGGTACAAAAGTTGTTCACTTAGGCACTTTTGAGACGATGAAATTTCCAGGTCTTTCATTCGCATTGTTAATCTTTCGTCTGAATTACTCAAATAAGTTTTGTTAGAAAGACGATGGAAGTTTTTCACATCAGGATTTATGTGATTCACGATATGGCAATAAATTGAGTGGGTTGATGAAGATTGAGATGGCAATAGAAACATAATTACGCTTTCTTTTTTAATTGCCCATGTAGACGTTAGGAGTATAGCTGGGGTCAGAGGGGGTCAGAGGGGGTCAGAGG